>LPNX010023943.1:358824-414575 GCA_001517045.1 Pseudotsuga menziesii | reverse complement strand
TATATATATATATATATATGAAAACGTATTGTATACCTGAGAGTGCATAAGAAGTTTGGGCAGTGCCAATATTTCAGAACACATTTTTGAAAAGCTATGCATAAGTGCAGTTTTCTTTATTGTAAATATTTCCAAATATGGGAAGTAGCTTTTCCGTCCAGATGCCACTAGGGACTGAAATCAAGGAAAGCAATTAATTAATTTTAGAGAGTTAAGGGTAAGAATGTGTTATTAGAGAACCAATGATAGTCACTCTAAGAAATTTAAATAATCATAGTAAGCTCATTTCTTAAAAATATAGGAGTTTCTCGTTTTATTTATGTTATCTTCTTTAATTTTAGCAATAGGTAACCAAGGGGGAGAGAGATGGGACTTAATGGTTCAAAACTGTAACGTTTGTTTCTCCAAACTGTAGAAGATTGGAAGTGTTTAAAAATTCAATTTAAATCCGTCATTTCCATAATATTGATTAATACTGAGTACACTTAACATTTTCAAGGAACTCAAACTATTGTAGATATTGAGGATGGATTAAGATTGATGTAGGATAAATGATGACTGGTTTCCTTGAAAATTACATATTTTATATTAAATTGTTTTTTTGGATATTGGCAAAAAATATATATGTCAAAATAATGGAGCAATAGGGAACCAAGGGGAGAGATATGGGACTTAATGGTTCAAAACTGTAACGTTTGTTTCTCAAAACTGTAGAAGATTGGAAGTGTTTAAAAATTCAATTTAAATCCTTCATTTCCATAATATTAATTAATACTGAGTACACTTAACATTTTCAAGGAACTCAAACTATTGTAGATATTGAGGATGGATTAAGATTGATGTAGGATAAATGATGACTGGTTTCCTTGAAAATTACATATTTTATATCAAATGTTTTTTTTTGGATATTGGCCAAAAAAAATATGAAAATAATGGACCCATCAAAGGCTAGATTCTTCCACTCCAAATTAATTCACTTCTAGTTGTGCTTTATCCTAATTTGGTCATAGAAAGGTCTCTATGTGAGAACTATTTTTTGGTTGTTTGCTTGCATCTAACTATGAAGTATAAATTATATCATGTTTGTAAATGGAACTAATAATGGTGCTAGTTTCACAATCTCACATGATATAGAATTTTCACTTCCAGCAAGAGCATAGAGAAAACTTCCATCAAATGCATCACAAACATGAAAATCACATGGTGATGTAAATTTTTGCCCACAATTTGAATCTTGAAAATGTGCTAAAGGTTTAGATGATAACATGCTTAATATCCCTCTAATAGATTGTAACAGTAATCCTTTTTGACATTGTATAGAGTGGTCAGGCTTTTCATGAGCTAAAGGAATTAGAGGGGGTATATCACCCATAACAACTGCCACATTGTGTCTTTCAAAAGGTTAATAACTCTTTAACATTTTGCAATGTAAGTGGCTTTGGATTCTTGTAAACTTCTCATTATCATTTATAAATAGCATGTGCCTACACATTGTACGGAAACATAAATAGGTAACAACCAATGAGGAGCATCTCATGGTTGGGAAAAATATTTTGAAGCCTCCATAGATGGCTCTACCTTTGGCTCAAGGGATATTATTTTATGTAGTGACAAAGAGAAGGGACAAGTTCAATTGCATATGCCAGTCCATTGATGACAGCTTCAAGGGTTGAGATTGGACATAATTTCAATATGCTTCAAAAATCATCAACCTACAATCAAAGCACTTTTAGAACATTCCCCACCCAGATGTAGAAGAAAATTCCATTACAAACACCACTAGCATTGTGCTACCTTGAAGTATTTCTTCTTCAAACCTCTCTAAATGCACCCACCTTTTCCCTAGTCATCCAATGTTAACTCTTGCTTGAATTGGGTTGTATATGCACCACGATTCCAAGTTTCCTTAATGATCAATGATATCTTCTCCTTTTCAGTCTGGGTTCTCATCATCTTATTTCTATGTGTTATTTGCAAGGTACTGTCTACTATTGTTAGGTCTGGAGGGGTGATATTCTCTTTTAATATATTCTCTGTCTATCCCTAAGATGTGTGGCTTCACATCCTAAGGTTTCACACCTAATGTTTAGTGACACTAAATAAATTGTTGTTGAGAGTCCTAATTTTAGAGGTTCACAATAAATATTAATGACCTTACATTAAATAATAATTTGTTGAGAATGTAGTTAAATACCATTTTTTCCAATGGATTGAATCCTATAAAACCCTTTGAGTACCTCTCCATTATCAAGAGTTGAAACTGTGACCTCTTTAACATTGGGGCAAGATATCTTATGTCTGGATCGTGACCACTTGAGCTAACCCATGGGGATATTGTAGTCAAATGAATTATCACTTGGACACTTAACAAAGATTTAAGGGGATGGACTCAATGACTCCATAAACAACCAATACATTCTCCATATATATGCATTTAATGACCTTATGATTGTGTATTTATAAAACCAACACGGTATTATATCTACACTGATTCATTCCTTGAGAGAATGAGGAATGGGATAGAGTTGTTGATTGGGATTCACCATGAAAATTGAGCACAGTGAATTAAAGGATTTTATGAAGTTTTTTTTTTTTGTAACTAGGGGAATCGGCAACTAGAGCTGGGTTGGTACTCATGTGACACAGGGTCCAGGGATCCAATCCCACTACCACTATACTCCTAGGTTCCCCAAACCCGCCGCAAGAAATGGGACACAGGTAAACCTAGGTGCGATTTGATCTCGTGACCTCCAATTTACAACAAGAGACTTCATAACAACTGAACCGCCAATGAGCCACACCTGTGCGGACAAAGGTTTTTATGAAGTTAAAATTAACTACATTGTAAATTTCCAATGTTCAAACTTGGGGTGGAGTTCAATAAAGTTCCAATTTTAAACCATTGGGAAAATAATTGATTCAAATTTAGTTCTTTCGATGGTGAGAACAAAGAACTGAGAACATATAATAATCAATTGATGGAGGTGACAGGAATTTTCTCTACAGGATTCAAAGCTTGATTCAAATTCTAGGATGAACCACACATGTAGGAAGACAGGAAAATGTAACACATGCAAATGAACAACTAACATAGGTAGGCATCATAACACATGTCCAAACACGCATTAAGAGAATATGGTAAGATTATTGATGCAGGTATGTCATATTTTTGTAGGTGACATCAAGTTTGTTCAGATTAAAGCTATGTTTTGTGCATAAGAGAAATCCTTTTAGGAAATAAAAGGCAGTGAAAGGGCATGCCAAGAATCAGACCAGATGTTATGATAAATGATTCTCCATCAAGAAAACCACAACAAAGTTCTTTTTTTTTCAATCCATCGGGGTTGATATATGAAAAATTTGTAGGAGGTTGCAGGTTTGAGTTGCATAGAAGATGTTCATGATGATTTGGGAAATTTAGTAGAACATTGACAAATTCCTGTGACTTAGACAACCCAAGCCAACATGTAGAGAGGGACCAACAACCTGATTTTGAGACACCCACAACACAAGTTAGGGTAGAGACATAAATTCCATTGTAGTTCTTTGCAATCCTATATCAAAAGCATCGTTAATGAACATGTGAATTCTCAAGGTGATATTAGAGTGGTCACACTCAAAAGTGTTTGTTGGAGTCCTAATTTGAGAGAGTCACAATAATGTTAATGACATGAATTTCAATATAGGTTAGTTGAGATGGTGGTTAAACTTATCACTTGATTTATAAAAAAATATTATGCAAATTAGGTGTGTGATATAGTAGCGAGTAGTGAGATTATTGGACTTGTATTAACATGGATACCTGCATTCAAACTCCCAGAATGAGTCCATATGGGGAAAGATGAAAGTATTGGGTAAGTTGAGGGCATAGAAACACCCCTCATAGAGCGACAACATAGATGAAAGAAAGTTGTAACTTACTAGAAGGATCATTTCCAAAAACAATAAAAATGATTATTGTGGTATATTATATATATATATATATATATTAATTTCATAGTAATCAATACATTCTCTATCTATCATTATCTCTCTCATTTTTATGGTCATGTATCTATAAAAACCAACATTATTTCAAATATCAAATTCAGAATAGTTAAGTTGTATTGATGCTTATAAATTGTTCTTAACAAGCTTGAAGAAAATAATCTTTAGGGAAGTTTAGAAAATATGCATCTTGACATGAGAGAAGTTCATATTGGATTCTTGATTGTTGGTTTAAGCTTGACGTCAAGGGTTACCGCTGCATTAAGTGGAAAGTTTGGGTTCTTGCTGCATCTACCTTCTTGTGGTAACTATTTTGATGTTCCTTATGCAAGTTGTGTTTGACTGATCTCTGACTGTATGTTTCACTTTTGACTGAGTTGTGAGTTGTTTATGACCCCTTTGGCTAGTCATGACTATGATTTCAATCTCCAAGAAGACCATGACTATTTATGGAGCCTTGCAGGGTCAGTTGTGACTGTGATTTGCATCTCTCAGCATACTATGACTATTTTTGGATCCCTCTACGGATTGTCATGATTGTATTGAATCTATTGTGGTTAGTCATGACATTAATAGTTCTCTACTAGCAGGTCATGAATGTGGATAATCCCTCTAGGGTTGGGAAGTGGAATGTAGGGGATATTTCTAACTGACCATGGACTGTATAATCCTTTTAGGGTTGGGATGTGACCTATTGGCAACCTTATAATCCTAATTTGTGATTGGTAGTGACCTATTTTTGTTGAGTTGTTTACTGTAGTATCTCTTATTTAGGAATACGTGGACTGTGGTGTTCTTTCACAGCTAGGTTGTGTACTGTGGTGGTTTTTCCTAATTGGGTTGTGGACTATATAAGCTCTCTAGATATGGTCGTGGACTAGTATGGCCCTTCCTTATAAAAATCTAACTTGTGTGAGCCCTATAAGGGTTGTCCTATGACTACTTTAATCTACCTAGACTGGGTTGTGACTACGTATTCCCTCTAGGGATGGACTGCCATTTTGTTTACTATTGTAAATTGGGTTGTGAGTTGTGTGCACCACTAGAGATTTGTTTGTGACACCCTTAGGTTAGTAAATGAGGTTGTAAACTTCACCAGAGTGCTATGGATGAATCCATGAATTCATGAATCCATGCAGATGGATGCGTGTATCTGTTTTCCATATTAATGAGTTGTTCCAGTTTTAATTGTTGGAGAAAACTCTGTTGGCAACAATAATTATGAACAACTTGCACAATTAAACTCTCAAATTCAAACTGCACAAGCAACACATTATCTTGTGTTTCAATGGATGGACTAAGGTTTAAAGGAAAATGACTGCAAGCTAGGAGCGAAAATATAAATCGATATAAGATACAAATTCATGTGAGAATTATGAAAGACTCTCATATTATATAGAGAAACGCTAGTGAAAGTTTGAGGCATACATTAACTCTAGGAGAGATATTGGTACTGAATGTCATTAAATAATGGATAATGTCTCTTAAAGATGGAATCCAATATTAAAATCCTTGGAAGTTTCTCTACATATTAAATTGCTTATGCACTTACTTCATAATGTTCCATAGCTCCCAAATGGTGGAAACAAATTGAGAAGTCCTTGGAGGAAAAACATGTGGTATTTGCATTGGTTAGGATCTTAATTGAAAGCATTGAGAGTACATAAGAGGAATGAACATGGGAGGATTGTAAGAGATATCGTAGGTAACTAGTGACTATGAAGCCCCTATTTCTTTTACTATTTCCCCCTACATTTACACACCTTCATAAAGGAGTTCAATCAATACCCACCTTCAACGCTTTTCAATTTCATTTATACATCATTTAAGTTGTTATTAAATGCTTATTTATTCTTGGTGTGTGATACCCAGGGTATGATGCCAGTTCCTAATAAAATTCCAAATGCTTTCAATTAATCCATGCATAAGATACAATGTTTTGCGTGTATGAGAGTTTCTCTTATCTACCCTCCATAAATTGCAGTTAGTATTTTATTGATAGCTTGGATATGCCAGCTTTTATTACACCTTATCGAGTCTTACCTATATTATCTATTAATGGATAGTAACATATGTCATATCACCACCCATACCTATCATGTTTAACATCAATTCTCTACATTCTAACTTTCTCTTTAACAATATATTACGATCGTTGATACAGAGGAAAAATAAAAATCAAGAATTGTTCCACATGAATCCATGCAAAGGGATGTGTTTATATGTTTTCCATGTTAACGAGTTATTCTAGTTTTAATTTTTGGATAAAACTCTATTGGAAACTGTAGTATCCCTGGATCATATATCAGAGATACTAACTCCAGACAAGGACTTGATACATAAAATTGTGAAACTAGGTGCTAGGAAATTACTAGTTTGACTGGAAGGACTCAAAATGAAGGGATTCTTCACAAAAGGAACTTGGATATCTGATATTATGTCTATTATACATATCATATAACTAATTATTTTGCAAATTAATTAAAATTTATGATATGAACTTGCAGACACTTAGTAAAATTTCTGACTAGGGAAATGAAGGTATTTTGCTGACAAATTTGTATGCAAGGGAGATGGAAGGGAAAATTAAACAAGGTAAGTTTTAGAACATTGAATTCACCTTAAATAACATATTTATATCAAGTACCATTCATTTTTCAGAGTGCACTATGAGGAAACTTAATCCCCCGCTTCTGGGTCACCCAACCGTGAAACTAAGAAGATTTATTCAGTCCTTTCAAACAAGGGATTGGGGAGAGGCACAGAAATATTCTATGAAATATATATATATATATATATGAAAAAAAAATTGGGAAATTTCTGAATTTTTCTGTACCATATTGGGGAGTTTAGGAGTGAATTGGGAATTTTTGGCAATTTTGGACTAGAGAAATCCTGTGCAATGGAGGCTACCAAAACATTGTACATACTCAAATAATTATTGGCATGAGAGTATTTATAGATATAGGGGTATTTCATGGATACATATAAACTTTAATAATAATAAATTAGTGGATATAACTCACATAATTGAAGAAATAGCTAGACTAGTCAATTTTAACTAGCTATCTAGCAAGGGTGCATAGAAAAACATGAAATTCTTAACACAAATGTATCAGGACTGATAAATGAAATTTAAAGAGCCTAATACATATTATATCAACATATTCACCACTCATAATCAAGCTCATGTCCATTAGTCAATTATTCTTGCACTAGACTGGTCAAATCCCTCATTTTCATGAAAATTAAGCTCATACAATGAAAACTATTTATGTGAGCTGATTGGACAGTAATATTACAATATTACAGAGATATTAAATGTTTTTTATAATAATATACACATAATATATAAATTATTGAATAGACACTCCATAAGAGGACTCAAAATGGTGGGTAGGAGGCCCAAAACTTGACAATGGAAAGGATGAGAGCATAGGTGAAGCTTCGACTTCACTGGAGCACAAATTTACTGAATATGATGGATGAAATAATTGAATGGTCTGATCATTATGATATGACCATCCTATACTCCATGCTTGCAATGAGAAAAGAATGGGAGGAAGAATAATGGGGAAGGAAGGAACTGGAGCACATCTCCCAATGACTAAGGCACAACACTCAGCTGAAGCAATGCTTCACATAAAAATAAATCAATAATAATCCAAAATAAGTAAATGAGCTCCACTTGTATTTTTATAATCTTCTGGTGACTTGTTGATAAGGTAGGTGACCTATGAGAGCAATCTATCCTCATAGAACCCTAACCCTATCCACATATGTGCCCTCCTTGAGTAATTGGCAAGTAGGGACCCTTGTGAGTTGTTTCCCTATCCATGTCATTCATCAAACTTATCAATTGTTCCCTCCTTAGTCCAATAGTTGTTGCTTTTATGTTGACAGATTTTCTACTTTCCCATGCTTCTGTGGCTAAGTCTCCAAAAGGAAACTGTGCGCTCCTTTGCCAAAAGTTTCTTTCTTTTCCTATGACAGCTTTTCTGAGTCTCCAAAAGAAAACAGTGCCTCCCTTTGTCAATTATTTCCTCTTTTGTATCTGACTTCTTTTGTCATAGCTTTTGGGAACCTTCCCTTTTCTCTCTGGCTTTCTTTTTTCATAGAGTTTCCACTTTTCCTCATTGGCAAGTTGGCTTACCAATTGCGCCCTCCTGACATGTCAATCTCAATTCCACATGTTATTTGCACAATAATTAATTAATGGAAATAATTAAAATAATGTACATGCCTTAATAATAATTATTTAGAAAAATTTCCCTAGGCTAATTAATTAATGCCTCTTTGTCCCCCTATGTGTTTAGCAAGGTCCACACATTTGGTGGTCAAAATGTGGGGACATGATAGTCCTCCCTCCCAAATCTACTTTTCCTCAAGTAGAAGCAATCTAGAGTGCTTCAAATTCACCCACTATGTAGGAGAACTGGAGCATGAACTCATGTGCAAAAAGAGTTGACTTGCTCCATCAAGCCAGTATGTAAAGTTTCTTCAAAAACAAGCAATTCCAGGTTCCCACTTCTTGTATTGCACCCCCTTTTAGTGAGAATTCCTTCCAACACAACTTATTTGACAAAAATATGCCTAGGTCCCATTTCCTCAACTGTAAATATCCAAATACTATTGCTCCCTTTGCAAATCTGTGATTCCCAAGAATGTGAGGGTCCCAAATTATTTTCAGCTTCATTCCACTCATCAGTAAAACAACAAAATTCCAACATCATAGAAGATAAAAATCATGATGTGGAAATCATGCCACCGCATAGAAAATTGAGAACTCCCAATGCAACATTGGAGATATGTGAGTATTTTCCACCCAACATAAAATTCTTTGTGTACTTGATGCATACTAGCAATGAAACTCCCTATTTTGTTGTTGAATTGACATAGGTGTGATTCCCATGTCTCAAGACAATTATAGGCATCCTCCCACAACCATAGATTCCCAAATTGCTCACAATAAGATGATGAATTACAATTTTCTTCAAGAATGAAAGCAAGAAATACAAATAAGTGTCCCCTCATCCAACCTGAGAAAGTACTAACACTCCTACCAAAAGGCCCATGTGAACACTTCCAATGGCTCAACTCTCTACCACTGGTCAAAGGATGCAAGCATCTATCCAACTATGTGGATTTCCTCCACAAAGACCACCTTATGCAAGATATTTTCCTCAACAATTTCTCTTGGCAGTTTTCTTGCTTATCAACCTTCCCTTGATCATGTGCATAAAGTTTTCTACAAGAGGACTCCATGTGTGACATGAAATCTTCCACCCAATCCACATGTGGCTGAATGACATCAAGTGACAGCAATATGTGCCTATGTGGCTTATGGGATGGTGATGGTGCATTCAAAAAGTCATCATGAACCTCTAAGAAATCCAGCATCTCTTCTTGTTGCACCAACAAGGAAAATTCCTTCTCCCAATTTTCATCCCCACTTGATGAAGATGAAATAGAAGTGCGAGTAGAACTGTGAATTAGATCTATGCAATACTTATTCACCCAACTTATGGTTTCCCCATCTTCATCTTCATCTGACTCTTCCATGGGGAAGATATTCTTTCCAAAAAACAATTTCAGTTTGTTTGTGGAAAAGACCAAGTGCTTGGTTCTTATCAAACTTGTCTGCACAGTCCTCAAGCACCTGCAAACCCAAGTGCATCCCATGATCCACCATCTCATGAGATTCCTCCATCTGTTCAATAATTCTATCATCCTTGTGAAGATAGTTGAATGGTGTGTAGGAGGGTAGGTAAAATATTTTCAACTTCTCATGAAGTTTCTCTATCTCCATCTTGGATTCTTGAAGTGCACATTGAGTGCTCTTCAAGGAATCTTGGGTGGTCAACAACTCTTGGGTGAGCTTGCAAATCTCTTCTTCATCCTTCAAGGATGCTCCATGAAACACATAAGCAATATCAAACATATCATCTCTATCAGAAATAAATTGTAAGAAGTCTCATTGTATTGTAGGCAATGCCTTCCGCATCTCCTCCTTGGCTTCAAGAGAAGATTGATATTCCAATGAAGCATCTATCCAACACAGGTATACCACTGAAGCATGTGTGTCTTGGAGAAGGTGTTGTTCATGTAATTGTAACTTCGGAATGTATTCACTTGTATATCTTATGTATTGTACCCCAATGTTTATTCAAGGAAGTGTTTGTAATGTAATTGAGTCATGTCATGCCCCAATGTTCCGATCGGGAGTTTCTATAATGTAAAGAAGTCATGTAAAGTCATTGTGGGAAACCCTCCTATTGATCAAGGGTTAAAGTCCCCACAGTTGTGGGGCCCTAGGTTTATTAGAATCTCATAGTGAAGTCGGTCGTAGTGAGTTATTGTCAAGTCAGGAATTAGTATAAATAGAGAGTGAGCATCTCTATTTATCAAACACTCACTCACACTCAGTTGTAGCGCATAGCTAATGGAGAAGAAGTTGTTGGGGCTAGAAAGAAAGAGACTACTACTGTCGAGAGATCATCTTACTATTTTTGGGTTTTACTTTTCATGCTGATTCTATCTCTGAGGAAGTTGTGGGGTTTTCTCCATTCATGGTTTCCCCGAGGAAAAACATTGTGTTCATTGTCTCTTATGTTTGATTGTTGTGCTTGTTATTCTCTTAGTTAAAGATCCTAATATAATGCTAGCTTGAATGATAAAATTCTAACATGGTATTAGAGCTAACCTGAGAAGAAGACATTGTGTAGCTGCGAAAACTAGGGCTTCCTACTTTTTGGATCTCTCTCCATATATTTTCAGAAAAATAAGGTTGGGCTGACTCTTCTCCCTAGGGCGCATCTTTTTGTCAAAGCAGAATCTAATTCTGAGCATTTTCAGTTTTTGACTCGACACTACTGCCAAAAATTAGGGCTTTCCACAGAAGTGGAATTTTTGAGTGAGCCCAGGCCTGGATTGATATCCTCCTCAAAATTGAAGTTTAGATATCAAGATCAAAGCATTTGGTTGGATAGAAATTTGGGAAGTTCAAACCCTAATCTGCTCCTAAACCAGCACTACAAAAATTCAGCTTCAGATCCAGTTCCAACATCTTGACCTGGTAAGATCTAAATATTTTGTATTTCCATTTGAGGTTCTCTGTTAAGATGTCTCACCATACCAAGCTTGATGAAAATATTGAGGGAGCTGATAACTTCCGATCTTGGAAGTATAGGATCTCCTTGGTCCTCGAAGAAAATGAGTTGGACTCCTACATCAATGAGGAGGTTCCAGTTCCAGAGGGAGATGAGGCTAAGGCCTTACACAAGAAGAAGTTGGTTATGGATAAAAGGATTATTTCTGATTCAATAAAGGATCACCTAATACCATAGGTGTCCTCCCTAAAGACACCTAAAGCTATGTTTGATTCCCTAACCAAACTGTTTGAAGGAAAGAACATAAACCGAAAAATGGCTTTGAGGAACTAGTTCAAGAATGTGAAGATTCAGAATGTGGAGACCACATAGTCATACTTCATAAGGGGATCCGAGATCAAAGAACAACTTGAAGCAGTGGATGAAGAAGAAGAGAATGCAGAGATTGTAATGACCACCTTAAATAGTCTCCCTAGGACATGGCACTCTTTCATTCAAGGGATATGTGCCAGAAAGAAGCTAGTCAAGTTCAGCAGACTATACTCACAAGAAGAATCTCGGATAGTATCTCAAGAAGAAAAGACGAAAAGTGAAGATCAAGCTCTCACAGTTCAATCCAAGAAAAACAAAAGGGACCATCATCATCATTCTAAAGGTAAGCATTCATCCTCGAAGAAAGATCAACTTAGATGTTATACTTGTGATGAAATAGGACACTATGCCAAAGATTGTCCTAGAAACAAAAGAAACTCTCACAAGAAGAAAAAAAACAAGAGAAGACATCATGCTCATGCTACAGAAGATGATAAACCTTCCACAAAGAGAAACAAGCAAGAAAGTGATGATTCTTCAAGTGATGAAGAATATGTTTTGATTTCTGCTCTCACAGGAAACATCACACATGGAAGAAATGATTAGCTTATAGACAGTGGGGATTCCAAACATATGATAGGATTCAAAGAGTCTTTTGTGAGACTATCAAAACATGAATCACCCCACAAGGTGAAACTCAGAGATGACTACCAGTATCCAATAAAAGGTAGTGGGGAATCCTCCTATGAGCTAGACTCTAGAAAGTCTATGAAGATGAAGGATGTATTGTTTCTACCGAGACTTAAGAAGAACCTCCTCTCCATATATGCATTAGATGCAAAAGGCATGAGGGTTGCATTTGTAGATGGCCAAGTTCTCATGTGTCCAAAGGGAAATACTTTTGATGATGCAGTAGTGATTGGGGAACAAGAGGGAGGCCTATACAAATTGAAGGGCCATCCAGAACAAGCTTTGGTCCATGACACAATAGAGCCAAATGAACTTTGGCATAGAAGACTTGCACATGTGCACTATAGAGCACTACCACTTGCATGCAAAGTTGTTGAAGGTCTTCCAGAAATTCAGGAAAAACATGATGGAGTCTACAAAGGATGTGTGAAAGGAAAGAACACAAAAAAGGCATTTCCAAGTAGCGAGAGCAAGGAAAAAGGAATCTTGTAAATCATTCACTCCGATGTATGCGGTCCAATCTCATCAAGTTCATTAAGTGGGTATGTATACTATGTTGCTTTTATTGATGATTTTTCTAGGAAGACATGGATTTACTTCATGAAGAACAAAGATGAAGTATTCAACAAGTTTAAGGAATTCAAAGCCTTGATTGAAAACCACACTGAAAAGAATATCAAGACCTTTCGATCAAAGAATGGTGGAGAATTCACATCAAATGAATTCAAAGAATTATGCAAAGATTCAGGGATTAAGAGGGATTTAACCACTCCATATAATCCACAACAGAATGGGGTTGCAGAAAGGAAGAATAGAATGATCATGGAAGCTGCAAGGGCTATGCTTCATGATCAAGATCTTACCATGCATCTATGTGCAGAAGCTGCCAAAACAGCATTGCATGTATAGAACCGTACTCCACACAGAGTACGTGAGAAAAAGACACCTGAATAAGTCTTTTCTGGAAAGAAACCAGAAGTCAGCCATCTCAAAATATTCAGTTGTCTAGTGTACATACACATTCTAAAAGAAAAGAGGACTGTTGGAGCAGGGTCCCGCAGCTACAGAAGAAGCTGCTAGTTTAGCGGAGAGATAAGTTTTGGTGGAAAGAAGATAAGACAAAGCTACGACGCCGTAGCACGTTTCCAGCTGCAGAGCAGAGCCGAAAACCTTGACTTTTTAGATAGAGAAGTCAAGAAAGGCAACGGTACCTAAGCGGCCGAGAAGAGAGAGCTCACCCACTGCATTGAAGGCAGCGGCGGAAGACAGGAGGGCTCAGCGACCCTCATAAAGGAGAAGGAGCAATGAGGCTGAAGCATTGAAGACGAAGGACAGAAAAGAGAAGCGGTGCATAGTACCCATGATCAGTGCCGGGTACCCATGATCAGTGGCTGGATTCAAACTTAAGGGAGTTTGCCAAGAAAGAAAATCGGAGCCCTAAACTAAGCATAGAGGACTGGTTACAAAAGCATATCGCTTCAGATATACACGCGATATTTTTTTGCAACCTATGGAAACGAGCTCTACGACTGGTTATCAAAGTTGACAGATAGGAACATATTCAAGAAGAAAAGAAACATTGTCTGGACACCGGAGCTGATTCAGACCGTGAAGAGACTCGACAATCCCATTACGAGAGCAGTGGACTTCTGGCTTGTGAGTGTGCTAGGAGGCTTTGTTACAAAATTTGCAGTGGACCAAAGAAAAAGCTTCAGCGAGGATGAGCGGTACTTCTTCAAAGGATATCATGGTAAGTACCTAAAATCTCTAAACTTGTCCATTAAGATGCTGCTACATGAAAAAGGAGTAATGGACATGATTTCAGATGAATAAGTAAAGATAGTAATGTCACAAGAGTTTGAAAGTGATTTTGATGACATTGGATGAACACATAGTGGCAAGAAATATAAAGTAGCTTTCGGCTCTCCCATATTTGGAGATAGTTCAGAAAATAGTAGGAAACCGAGTCCTAGTACCGCAGAAGAACCAGAGGGGGGTACCCCTTACCATCCCTATACCCCACAGAAACAGACCGGGACTCAGAGTAATCCCGTAGGTACTCCATCCAGTATCTCACAGACAGTACCTACTATAGCTACATCACCTTCACCTACACCACTGAGTGGAAGTAATCCAGTTAATCAGAACCCACCGCAGAGAAATAGAATGGGAGATGACATGAAGCTACCTACCTTTAAGGGTACAGGAGCAGAGGACCCGGAACAGCATTGGTTTCTATGTGAAGCCATGTGGACCATTAAAACAATCAACGACGATAACCTTAAACTTGTACAGTTGGTCACCACACTCAGAGATCGAGCTTTAACATGGTACATAAAGTATACCACAATACCCAAGACACTTGCCCATGTCAAGAACGCCATGATTAAAGAGTTCAAGAAACCTAAGTCTAAGTCTCAGTGCATAACAGAGCTCAAGGATATTAAGCAACTACCATCAGAATCAGTATGGGACTTTGACCAGAAATTCAAAGCTCTTATAGACCAAGTAAGCTTTGAGTTTGCGCCGGAGCGGCATAAGGAATGGTTTATTGTAGCGCTGCTCCCTCACATCAGATTGCCACTAATGCAGCAAAAACTCCAAACGCAGGATGACGCGTTGGAGATGGCGATGAAGCTAGAAGCTTCACCCTTAGCTGAAACCAGTGCAGGCATGACAACTCTACAGAACCAGTTGGCCAACCTCACGTTACAGATACATGAACTTAAGAAAGGAAAAGAGGTTATGCAAGACATATGGTGCTTACGATGTAGAGCACAGGGTCATACCAAAGACAAATGTCCAGTCTTTGCAGAGTATTTAGCATCAGGGGCTCCTAACCCCTTACCATGAACGCAAGGGCCATGGTGTGAAATATGCAAAACACAAGGACATCTGCCTCAACAATGCCCTTTGCTTCAGAAGTATGTACAGACCCCTAAGAACCTATACTATGTCTTCTGCAGCTCGGTCGGACATAATGAACAGGATTGCAGAGCCTATGATCTCATGTTAGATAGAAAATATGACGTATACAGAGTCCAGTCAGAAACACAGGGTCCAGCAGCAGGACCATAACCTGATCCGGCCTACGGTGGCCGTGGAGGAGGATTCAGAGGATGAGGCCATGGAGGAGGCTTTGCATGAGGAGAAGGCTTCGATAGAGGAGAAGGTTTTGGCCGTAGTCGTGGACCAATCACTTGTTATAACTGTGGAATTGTAGGACACTATGCTAGGGACAGTCAAAGCCCCACTACCACTTGTAACTACTGCAAATCTTATGATCATACCATAGAGGAGTGTCTTACCTTAATAGCTAAGATCAAAGACCCTAAGCCAGCAGTACACCAAAACATCCAGCTTATTGCTGCTGAGCAAGCAGAGCCAGAACCAAAAGTTAACATTATGACTCGTAGCGGTGCTTCCACTAGTAGGACATCGCAGGAGACTGAAAAGAACATAGGGCAGGAGTGGGTGCGCAGAGCTCCTAGTAAAGCAACAGCACTCGACCTACAGAAGAATAAAGAGACATTTCACGAAGCCAAGGCTTCCTTTGATGAACCGACGCAATCAGGATCGCAGGTACCGCCGTCTAGGGGCGTACCGCAGCAAGCACCTTGTGGCGATAGCCCTAAACAGATACCGCAGGCTACCACATCGGGATGATGCGACGAGGATGAATCGACAGGAAGTGTACAATCCTTCCTACACAGTTGCTTGAAACTCGTGAGAAATGAAAAAGCTATTGGCGAGCTACAGCGCATCATAGATCAATGTCAGCAACCTTCTCTATTGGGCAGTGCACACCGCCCTGTTCATAATATTATAGGACATACAAGGACTGGAAGAGAGATGAAGCTCACAACACAGATTGGAGAATTTGAAATGGATGAAGTTGTCTTAGATCTAGGATCAGAGGTGAACGTTTTGACTAAGCAGACATGGGAACAGATGGGTAGCCCTTAGTTAGTCAGATCGCCTATCCACCTAAGATTAGCTAACCAACAGCGAGTATCACCATTGGGTCAACTGCCGCAGGTGCCAGTTGACATTGACGGAGTTCGCAGTTTTGCGGACTTCGAGGTTATAGAAATCATTGACAACAGTCAACTATATCCAGCATTATTAAGTATCAATTGGGCGATCGGTAGCAAGGCTGTCATTGACCTAAAGAGAAGACAAATGACCTTTGAGGATGGGTAGATATGGGTCATCGCACCACTGGATCCTCACCAGGGTCCTAGATACATTGAACCTATCCGAGCAGAGGAGGAGGCACAAAACTTGGATAGTCTCTACCAGATGACTGCGAACCAAAATGACTACATCAATCCAACCGCAGAAGGGAACATTAGTTGGCAATGTGACAGCTCATGCGCATCGGATTCCGATGTTGGTCTAGAGAACTGGCAAAACAGACTTTACGAAGTCTCAGCGCGCAGATGTGCGTTTATGAGTAAGTCACTACGATGGATTGGCGCAGAGATCACTGAGATCCCATCATATCAAGGTCTGACAGATATTCAGGACTTCCTTGAGCAGTTTGAGCAATAGATTCATTACGAGCAGAGGATCGCCGCTATGGATCTTGTAGTACGAGCCACACCTGCAAGATGGTGGTATGCACATAAAGAGAATATCGCATCATGGGATGATATTAAAAGATTGATGGCGATCATATTTTCTGTCGACAGAGAGTATGTCCAGCAGAAGTACATAGGAGAAACAGATCCCAGGACACACATTCAGACATGTGAACAGAACTGGTTGGACATTCCCAAGGATGAATGGGTTCACAGATTCATTCACACATTGGACACAGTTCCAAGGAACTGGTACACAGAGACCGAGTTACGCAAGGGGACGACTACATGGTCACTTATGACAGACAGTTTCCTACTCACCTTTGCATTTGAATCAGAACATCCAAGTGTTGCCCAGGCCCTAGACATAATCAAGATCAAGATATTCAAGGATTTTACCATCTCAGTGCAGGCTCAACCTGAGTGGGCCAACCAGTTGCAAGACACACTTGAGTGCTATAATTTCGCAGCAAAGCCAATCAATGAAGATAAGGATGAGGATGAGGATCCTCGCAACACCAACATTCCCGAGTCAGAAGGGACTCGTGATGTTGGGGGACCACAGTTAGAGATTCCAGCAATCATCGAACCTATCAAGATTAAAAAGATCAATATTGGCACAGACGTAGAACCTAAGTTTGCCTCTATTGGAGACTATTGGAACGATGAAACAGTCGGACAGATTGCAAATTTGTTACATAACTATCAGGACCTATTTCCCACTAAGTTCACAGAGATGAAGGGAATAGTTGGAGACCTTGGAGTTATGAGGATACCATTGAAGGAGGATGCTAGACCAGTCAAGCAGCACCCATATAGATTGAATCCGCACTACAAAGAAAAAGTAAAGGACGAAATCGATAAGATGCTAGAAACAGGCATCATTGAGCTGGTAAAAGAAAGCGAATGGGTTAGCCCCATGGTTGTACAAGAAAAGAAAACAAAAGGAGACATCAGGATTTGTGTCGATCTGTGCAAGCTCAACGATGCATCGCTTCACGATCCATTTTCGACACCGTTCACTGATGAGGTATTATACAACGTGGGAGGACAGGAGGTCTACTCCTTCACTGATGGCTTTTTAGGCTACCATCAGATCAGAATACATCCAGAAGATCGATCCAAGACCACCTTTGCAACAGAATGGGGCTCATTCCAGTATACGATAATGCCCTTTGGTCTTAAGAATGCACGAGCTATATTTTCTAGAGTAGTAGTTGTTGTATTTAAAGAATACATTCATAAATTCTTAGAAGTATATTTTGATGATTGGACTGTATTTGGACTAATCGACGAGCATATAGGATACTTAAGACTGATGCTAGAGAAATGTAGGCAGTACTATATTTCTCTAAACTTGAAGAAATGTATATTTTGTGCACCATTTGGTATTTTGTTGGGTCACATTGTTTGCAGACAAGGCTTGATGGTAGATCCCACGAAGATCGCCATCATTGTAAACCTTCCAGCACCCAACTTAGTCAAGCAACTAAGGACAGTACTTGGTCATACTGGGTACTACAGAAAGTTCATCAAGGGCTACGCAAAGATTACAGCACCAATGGAGAAATTGCTAAAGAAAGATGTAAAATTCCTATGGAATGAGGAATGTCAGCAGAGTCTAGACACACTTAAAGAGAATATGGTTACAGCACCCATCTTAGTATTTCCAGACTGGACTAAACCATTTCATGTACATGTGGATGCGTCTGGCATCGCATTAGGGGTTGTTTTAACACAACCAGGAGAAGGGGACATTGACCATCCTATCGCATACTCCAACAGAAAGCTCTCGACAATAGAAAAGAACTACACCACAACAGAAAGAGAAGGCCTAGCTATGGTGTACGCACTGCAGAAGTTCAGGCACTACATGTTGGGTGCCTCGTTTAAGATGTTCACTGACCATTCCGCGTTGAAGTATTTGGTCAATAAGCCAGTGTTAGGGGGCAGAATCTGCAGATGGTTACTCCTCTTTCAGGAGTATGATTTTGAAATCATCGTGAAGCTAGGCCGACTGAATGCCAGACCTGATCACCTATCACGGATAGACTCAGGAGAAGAACCAAGTAACCTAGATGACAATCTACCAGATGCACCACTGTTTTCTATCTAGATCGCAAATGAGTACTATGCCGATATTATTCAATTTCTCACTATAAGAGTAGCACCTGATGAGTTTACTAAGCAGCAAAAGAAGTAGTTGGTTGTTAAAGTAGCAGACTTCACCCTTATTGCAGGACACCTATACAAGTTAGGCCCGGATGAAGTTTTGTGCAGATGTGTGATGCCGCATGAAAAAGACAATATTATCAGAGAGGCACATTAAGGAACCGCAGGAGGTCATTTCACAGGAAAGCCGACTACGTAGAAAATCCTGGAGGTAGGATTATGGTGGCCTACATTGTATAAAGACACCAAGGACTTTTGTAGATGCTGCGATATCTTCCAGAGGGTAGGAAAACCCTTGCGACGCGATGAAATGCCGCTGCGACGGCAGGTCATGCTGTGCGCATTTGACAAATGGGCTATAGATTTTGTGGGTCCTATCAACCCACCAGGAAAGCGCATGGGGGCAAGATATATTATCACTGGAACAGAATACCTCACCAGATGGGCAGAGGCCAAAGCAGTAAGAAATTGTGATGCTTCCACAGCTGCACAGTTCCTTTTTGAAAACATCATCAGTAGATTTGGATGCCCAGTAATTTTGATGAGTGATCAAGGTACACATTTCTTGAACAGCACTATTGAGGCATTGACCGAAGAATTCCAGATTCAGCACCATAAGAGCACTCCCTACCACCCACAGGCTAATGGTACGGTGGAGGCCTTTAATAAGATTTTAGAAAATTCTCTCACTAAGATCTGCAATAGTCAAAGGAATGATTGGGACCTCAGAGTTAACGTTGTATTATGGGTGTATAGGACCACATGCAAGAAACTTACGGGACACACACCTTTCAGCTTGGTGTATGGTAGGAGGCTGTTATGCCTATGGAGTATATTCTTCCCAGTTTAAGAATTGCTTAGATTACAGGGATGACTGATACAGACATAGTGGAGGAAAGGCTAGCACAACTGCTTGCCTTAGAAGAAGACATATTCATCGCCAGATTCCATCAGAAAGTGCAGAAGGCATGAGAAAAAGCTTGGCACGACAGACACATTAAGAGCAAGACTTTCCAGATCGGAGACCTAGTGCTCCTCTATGAAAGCAAATTCATTAAGTTTCCAGGAAAGTTCAAGACGCATTGGCTGGGGCCATATCAGATACAGCAAGTCACAGAGGGAGGTGCCGTTCAGCTCAGCCAGCTGAATGGGGAGCTTCTTCCCACATGGATTAATGGTAGTAGGCTTAAGCTTTATAGTGATAGCCACCCCGTCTCTCAGCCCTAGCTTAGCCAGTTTATGGTGGTGCAGATGTCCAGTGTAGTTGAAAGGAGGCATCGCATCGGGAACTAGTCTACACCGGCAGGTATTTTCTAAAGTATGAGGAATCGCACAAGCCCGATTCAAAAAAAAAAAAAGTATTGTTGTATGCAGGTGATGCGGAGTCACATCGCGGCAGCGCAATGTTTCCCTGTGCCACGTACTCAATTTTGCCACATACTCAGTTTTGCAACCAGTAGAGGGCTAGTCAAGTCAACATCTGATAGATAGTTAATGAGGTAATGACCGGTATATCTTACCGTAGATTTGGCAGCAGTATAATAAATTTTTCCAAATTCGGCAAATCTCCGACTAGACCGACGCTTGTACACACATGTTTCGAGGGAAATTCGATCGGATTTCCGCATTTATTAAGGATCAGATGATGGGTGTGGTCTTGTCTAGGCATTAATTACGACCGACAGGTTCAGTCTAGATGACCGTTGTGTCCGGGATTATCGTAGCGGGCATAAAAGTAGAAAGTATTCAATTGGGACGGTTACGTTTTGCAGAAAAACCAAGAACTATAGAGTGCAGTGTTAAGAGTTCCCTGTGAAGAACTAAGCTTGTTACAGAGTGCTATGATTTTTAGAAGTTGCAGCCATTGCACGTCCACCATTTTGTACTAAGAGAGCTCTGTTCGAGGATGAACCTCTTACAGATATGCCGAGACGCTTCGACCCTGGTGGCTGTAGGTCTGCTATGACGACGTCGTCCAGGGTTGTGAAATTAAGTAAATCACAGGTCAGACAGCCGCTAAGGATAAAGAGTTAAGCACCAAAAGTAGAAGTTGTCACCAAAATATCTGCTAAGGAGAAGAAGAACATCGAGCCAATCATTGAATATAAGAAAGCAGAGTAGAAGAATGATGAGAAGAAATCTCCCACCAAGCGGAAAGTAAAAATGAGAAAAAGAAAGCAATGGGAGAAGGTCGCCGACCTATCTGATCAGCTAAGAGAAGCACAAAAGATTGCGGAGGGAACGAAACAGAAATCTGACGATCAGAGGCAGCATGTGTACCTGGAGCACCTCGAAGAGAAGAGAAGTGGAAGAAGACAGCAAACCTAGCAGTTGGTGGAATTCCAGAATGCAGACAAAGGCTTGTTCTCGGAACGGAATTCATGGTTTGTATCTCTTTGAGAAGCCTGGCAGATACAGATTTTCCTTGTGATAAAAGTTCTAACCCAGATAAAGAGGAAAGGATATCTGTGGAAGACCTTTTAAACACGAGAAGTCTCTTAAAAAGGTTTCAGGAGCAAAGAGAGTGAGACCATGACATTGGGAAAGAAGGATAAGAGAGCCCAGTGAACCAAGTTATAGAAACTGCAGAGAGCGTGTCGAAGTGATGCAGCAGGAAGTCGCAGGACTTCGAGACAGGTTGCAGAGGACTTCACAGGAAGCCAAGGAAAAGCTACAGCAGGAGAAGCCCACTGGTGGTGGTTCGAGGACAAGCCACAAGTAAGTGTTAGGGGACTATTGGAGCAGGGTCCCGTAGCTACAGAAGAAGCTTCTAGTTTAGCGGAGAGATAATTTTTGGCGAAAAGAAGATAAGACAAAGCTACGACGCCGTAGCATGTTTTCAGCTACAGAGCAGAGCTGGAAACCTTGAATTTTTAGATAGAGAAGTCAAGAAAGGCAACGGTACCTGAGGGGCCAAGAAGAGAGAGCTCACCCACTGCATTGAAGGCAGTGGCGGAAGACAGGAGGGCTCAGCGACCCTCATAAAGGAGAAGGAGCAACGAGGCTGAAGCATTGAAGACGAAGGACAGAAAAGAGAAGCGGTGCATAGTACCCATGATCAGTGCCGGGAAGCATGGAATACTGCAGAGAGCTGTGGTGTGATGAAAAGCGGCTACCTCAAGTATATATATGGCCGACTGTCACTAGTTAGGGTTTTGGGTTACTGTTGGGATAGGCCAATAGTGTTGTAATGGCAAGACCTTCAGGATGCCTATAAAAGGATATATTTTGTATTGTAAAAGGGTTGGTTAGTTGGTCAGTTAGTTGAGTCATTCAGTCGTAGTAGTGTTTTGCATACCATTAGACTGTTGTAAAAGCCGAGCTCTGGTTCTGTTATCAGCGGTAGCAATCTTACTGTAACCAGTAGCTGGCTTATAGAATATGCATGTAATGATCCGTAGGGATCGACAGAGAGGGAAGAGTATATTGTAGGAGAGCAATATAGATAGAAAGAAGATCTAAGAGAAAAGATCTTGAGCTGCATATGCGGTGCAGCAGAACTGTGTTTTACGTTCCCCTGAGCTATAAGAAAACACAGTTCTATGGACGTAACTTCCATCCTGGAGGTGAACCACGTTAAAATCGAGTGTTATGTGATTGGATTATTTGCTATGTTTACTTATGCATTTCATAGTCATTTCATGGATTTTGGTTACAGTTTAATTAACGAATGTGTTAATCAGTTCACAATAACATAGAAGGAAAAGTATAAATCAAAGTCTCTGGCATGTTGTATGTGGTTCATTTATGCTTTGTGTAAAACAGTCACTAGTTGCAGTATTGATTAGCCTTGTATGTTGAGTCTTGCACGTCGACACGAGCAACGCTAAGTGCGCTAAAACACGGAGGTAGGATATCATAGAGAGGTGATACTGCACCAGTAGAGGAGCTATGGTGCGCGATACCGCAGGTTGAGGACTTAGCATTGGGCAGGAGTTGCATGTCGCACGGTGCATGGCGATGCGGTAAGGTTGGAGATATCGCGACTCAGGGAAAGTGTGTGACATAGAGAAGGACTGCACGGCAGTATAAAGGTATACCTCACAGCTAGAAGAGCTGCGAGACAAGGAGATCGCACGACACAAGCAAAAGGTCGCGCGATGTGCAGAGGAAGAGACCTTGCAGCTAGAAGGGCTGCGAGTCGCAAGTAGGACTACCGCAGAACCTGGTCCAAGACACTTGAGTCCTTAGCCAACCCATTAGAATCACCTTGGGTGAGACTTCAGGCCGCTTTGTCATCTGTCGCCAAAAGGGACGGTGAGCTAGGGGTGTTGTTGGTTGATTATAGTAAACCCAGGTCTGCCCACGCAAGCCAACAAGGACAAAGTTAGATCCTTCAGGAAAGAAGGGTATATTTGTGGGATACTCTGAAAGCTCGAAGGCTTACAGAATATACTTCCCAGGATTCAAGATTATTGACATTAGTAGGGATGTAACATTTGACGAAGGCTCAGCCTACAACAAATCTAGCAAGAGGCCCGCTAAAGAACCTAAAGAAACAAAAGTACCCAGAATTCATGACACGACCATGAACGAAGAAATTCAAGTAGAAGATCAAGAATTAGAAGAATCTCAAGAACATGTAGATCCACCTTAGGAGAAGAATCCTCATAAGAGGAAACTTGCTTGGGTACGAGAAGCTATCCAAGGTGCAAAAAAATATGGGGCTCCAAAAGAGAATCACAGAGAAAGAAAGAGGACCAGGTCCTGCTCAGGGTATGTAGCCTTATGATGTGATTTCATCAATAAAGAACCTTCCAACTATGAAGAAGTGATAGAAAGGAAAGAATGGAAGGATTCTATGATCGAAGAGTATCAATCGATCATTAGGAATGATGTTTGGGATGTTGTCCCAAGACCAGAAGGGAATTCTGTTGTAACTTCCAAATGGATCTACAAGATCAAGCATGCTGCAGACGGCAACATAGAAAAATATAAAGCAAGATTTGTGGCTCGTGGCTTCTCCCGGAAAGAAGGAATATATTATGAAGAAACTTTTGCACTTGTAGCTAGATACACTTCCATCAGATTAGTACTTGTTCTAGCTGCAGTAATGAAATGGAAGATACACCAAATGGATGTCAAGACTGCTTTCTTGAATGGTGTAGTGGAAGAGGAAGTATATGTGGAGAAGCCACTCGGTTTTGAGACACATGACAGGGAGTCTCATGTGTGTAGATTGAAGAAATCCCTATACGGTTTGAAATAGGCACCTAGGACATGGTATGATAGAATTAATGGCCTTCTATCCAATTTGGGCTTTACCAAGAGTAAAGCAGATTCCAACCTTTACTACAAGGTTGAAGATGGAAATCCAGTGATACTCCTACTGTATGTAGATGATCTGTTTGTAACAGGTATGGATGGGTTGATTGTTGATACGAAGAGGAAGATTGCTGCCAAGTTAGAAATGAAGGACTTGGGTATGATGCACTATTTTCTAGGCATGGAGGTGTGGCAAAATGCAGATGGAATTTCCCTGGGACAAGGGAAGTATATGGTAAAGAACCTGAAGAGGTTTGGGATGATGGATTGCAAGGCCATGACCACACCTATGGCATCAAACATTAAGCTATTGAGTGATGCTTCATCAGAAGTGGTTGATGCTATGATGTATCGTCAGATGATTGGGTCCTTGATGTGCCTGATGAACACGAGACCGGATATTTGCTTTGCTGTGAACACCTTGAGCCAATTCCTGACAGATCCGAGACATGTTCACTTGATTGCTACAAAGCATATTCTGAGGTACTTGAAGGGTACAGTTGATTATGGGCTCAAGTATGAGGTGAATCAGAATATTAACTTGGAGGGTTATGTTGATTCAGATTTGGTAGGCAGTGCCATTGATAGGAAGAACACTTCAGGGTGTTGCTTCAGTATGGGATCAGGTGTGATCTCTTGGTTTAGTAGGAAGCAATCCTGTGTGGCACTAAGTACAACTGAAGCAGAGTATGTCATAGCTTGTTCAGCTAGTTGTGAGGCGGTATGGCTGAGGAAGCTACTGTCTGATTTACTTGATCTCCAATTAGATGCTACTTGTATATACTACGACAACCATAGTTCTGTGAAGTTGTCAGAGAATCCGATGTTTCATGACAAGTCGAAGCATATCGAGATCAAGTATCACTATATTAGGGATATGGTGCAGAGAGGAGCATTGAAACTCTAGTATGTTGTGACAGACAAACATATAGCTGATGTGTTAACGAACCCATTGGACAGAGTGAATTTTGGGTACTTTAGGGAGAAGCTTGGTGTTCTCCAGATCGAGGTTCCCTCCAAAGGGAAGTGATGAGTTTGTTAGCCATTCTAACATGGTGAGAGGATTAGGTTTTTTCCATGGTCAGATGTAAAGGCTGAGCCATTCTATCATGGTGAGAGGATTGGTTCCTTCTTTGTCAGTTATGAGTGCTGAGCCATTCTAAAATGACTGTAGGATTGGTTCCTACATGATCAGATATAAGGGTTGTTTCCATTCTCTGAATGGAGGTACTTGGTCAGTTACTAGGAATACTCAATCTGGGACTGAGGGCCATTCTGATATGACTGTGGATGTAGTCTCACAGGATTAGATATAAGTGCAGGGTCATTTTGATGTGATTAAGGGATGTGTTCCCACTTGATCAGATATAAGGGTTGATGACATTCTCTAGGAGAATGGAGTCACCTGGTGAGTTACCAGGAACCCTCAATATGGGACTGAGATCCATTCTGACATGGTGAGAGGATTAAGTTCCTTCCATGGTCAGATGTAAGGGCTGGGCCATTCAGACATGGTGAGAGGATTAAGTTCCTTCCATGGTCAGATGTAAGGGCTGGGCCATTCTGACATGGTGAGAGGATTAAGTTCCTTCCTTGGTCAGATGTAAGGGCTGGGCCATTCTAAGATGGTGAGAGGATTAGGTTCCTTCCATGGTCAGATGTGAGGGCTGGTCCATTCTGACATGATGGTGGATGTGTCCCTCTCATGGTCAGATGTGAGTTTTGGGCATTCCTTTCTAACGATTTAAGGTCAGATATAGGTGCTGGGCAAGCCATTCTGACTTAGGGTCATATATAAGCACTGAAGAAGACCTACATAGAGGCTAGGCCTACAACCAGCATAAAAAAGGGATAGCTCTGTAGAACTTCCTGTGATGAGAAGAATCATGAGATAGCACCAGTAATGATGAACCAGTGATGATCCAGATCCAGTGATGTTGATCTAGCAGAGATGATCCAGAGTGAGTGATGATCCAAATCCAGTGATGTTGATCTAGCAGAGATGATCCAGAGCAAGTGATGATCCAGATCCAGTGATGATGATCTAGATCAAGTGATGATCCAGATCCAGACGAAGATGACTTGAATATGAAGATGACCTGAAGATGAAGATGACTTGAAGAAGATGAGAAATTGATGATGATCCAGTTAATACAGAGAAGAAGACCAGTGCTGACAAATTGTGTCAAGAGAATACCTTCCTAGTTAAGAGGGAGTGTTGGTGTAATTATAACTTCGGAATGTATTCACTTGTATATCTTATGTATTGTACCCTGATGTTTATTCCAAGAAGTGTTTGTAATGTAATCGAGTCATGTCATGCCATGATGTTCCGATCGGTATTTTCTATAATTTAAACAAGTCATGTCAATTCATTGTGGGTAACCCTCCTATTGATCCAGGGTTAAAGTCCCCGCAGTTGTGGGGCCCTAGGGTTATTAGACTCTCCTAGTGAAGTCATCCCTAGTGAGTTATTGCAAAGTTGGGAATTAGTATAAATAGAGAGTGAGTCTCTCTATTTATCACACACTCAATCACACTCAGTTGTAGCACATAGCTGAGGGAGAAGAAATTGTTGGGGCTAGAAAGAAAGAGACTACTGCTGTCGGGAGATCATCTTACTATTTTGGGGTTTTAGTTTTGGTGTTGATTCTATCTCTGAGGAAGTCGTGGGGTTTTCTCCATTTATGGTTTCCCTGAGGAAAAACATTGTGTTCATTGTCTCTTGTGTTTGATTGTTGTGCTTGTTATTCTCTCAGTTAAAGATCCTAATATAATGCTAGCTTGAAAGATAAAATTATAATAGGTGTAAATCATTTTGAACCTTATTTTCATCCATCTTCAAAATCCAATAAAATGAGTGGGTTTCTTGAGGAAAATCACCCCCTTCTTCTTTTCAGCAATTATGTTGCAGTGACTTGCACTTCTCTTTATGAATCTTTATTTTTTTCTCTCCCACGTGCAATACTATATGGCTCATAGATCTCCACAATGGTTATAGTGAGATTGAGATTCTTACTGAGGTTAATCATTTCCTCTTATGTGGCTCCAACTTCATCATTATGCAAGAGAGTCCAAAATTCATAACTCTGTGCATCCCTTTGCACCATATTTTTGTCCCTCAAATTTCTTAGTTTACACCCAACTGGTGCGGGATTGTATTCCACTTCATTAGGAGATTTAAATGATGAATTCATATACGATATTCCTTATTATTTTGGATATGATCCAAAATATTCCTTCACCATATTATCATCATCGACACCCTCACCCTTCTTTACATTGATTGTGTGATCACCAACAGAGAAACTAGGACTGAATTTATCTCCCTCACAATTGGCCTTCCTTTTGCAATCCTCAGATGCAAGTGAAAACTTTCTATATTTCCATGGATAAGATAGTTTTAGGTGTACATGGATGCTAAAAAAATCAGAACTTTTATCAGCCATGTTCTTCATATTACACTCTTTATGTATAGATACTATGGTTTCCTGCACCTCCACCAAAATTTATGGTTCACACCCAAGCGGTGTGTCCATGTCTTATTCTTCTTTAGGTGGCTCCAAAGGTGACTATTATGCTGATTCAAATATCCTTTTGGATATTATCCAAATCTCCACCCATACATGAGCCCGCGTCTCTATTAGTGATATGTAGTTCACCCACCAAGAACCTTGCAGTGCATTTAACTTCAACTTCATGGATCTCCGTCTCTCCTTCATTTTTATTCTCCTTCAAGGAACTTGAGGCTTCTTTGTCAAGATGGTCACTGGAAGTTCTGTTTGGAAAAAACACAAACATCCTCTTACTACTTGTACAAGAAGATGGATTTGATGAATCTTCCTTATTTCCTCCTCTTTTGGCTCTAGGAGGGAACCTTCTAATCTCCTCTTTTGGCTCTAGGAGGGAACCTTCTAATCTCCACTTCCTTGCACGCTTCATCAACCATGTGTGAAATCCTTTTCAGGTTTGTTCCACTGTAGGTATCTCTGGAAAAATTTTGTACCTCAAGAGTGCAGTACTCTCAGAAAGAAGAACCTCCCTTATCTCTTCTTTCAAATCATAGTACTCCATGGAGTACTAGAAGGATTCCTTAAATTTTCTTCCATTGAACATTTGGTCATTGATACTTGTAGATATCTGCCAAATGGAATCATCATGAACTGGGAGCCAGATATCATCCATATCAATCCCACTATATCTACCTGAGGTACTGCATGAGGGCTCTCCATAGCCTTCTTCTTCAAATTGCTCAAGGTCTTCTTCATACCTTCTACAATATTCTTCATACTGATCATCAAAGTCTTGCTTAGAGTATGGCAGGAGCCTCATGGTTGCACTTGACTTAATGATATGCAATTTTAGTGGATCAGGGAGCCTTCTTTCCATAGTATGATCCAAGTAAAGTGCTATAATACCACTATAGTATCCCTGGCTCAGATCTCATAGATACTAACTCCAGACAAGGACTTGATACATAAAATTGTCAAACTAGGTGCTAGGAAATTACTAGTTTTGACTAGAAGGAATCAAACTGAAGGGATTATTCAAAAAATTAACTTAGATCTCTAATACCCTTGTAATGATATGGTTTCCGATATATATATCATATCACTAATGCTTTTGTAAAATTAAAATCTATGACTAGGGAAATGAAGGTATTTCGCTAAGAAATTTGTATGCAAGGGAGATGCAAGGGGGAAGAAACCAAGGTAAGTTTAAGAACATTGAATTCACCTTCCCTAACAAATTTATATTGGTTTCCATTCATTTTTCATAGTGCGCTATGTGGAAACTTAACCCCTTGCTTCTGAGTCACCCAATCGTGAAACTAGGAAGATTTATTCAGTCATTTCGACCAGGGGCTTGGGGAAATGAAAATATATGTTGTCTGAAATTTATATATCTGAAAATAATGTTTGGGACAGTTCATAATGGTTCTAGATAATATTTAGGAGTTTAGGAGTGAATTGGGAATATTTGGCAATTTTGGACTAGAGAAGTCCTGCGCAATGGAGGATACCAAAACACTATATAGCCTCAACTAATTTTTGGAATGAGAGTTTTTATTTATATAGGGGTATTTCATTGACACAAAAAAACTTTCAGAATCAAAAATTAGTGGATTGAACTCACAAAATTGAAGAAACGGCTAGACTAGTCAATTTTAACTAGCTATCTAGCTAGGGTGCATAGAAACACATGAAATGCTTAACAGAAATGTATCAGACTTTATAAATTAAATTTAAAGAGCCTAATACATATTATATCAACATATTCACCACTCAGAATCAATCCCATGGCCATTACTCAATTATTCTTGCACTAAATTGATCAAATCCCTTATTTTCATGGCAATTAAGCTCATAAAAGGAAACCTAATTATGTGAGCTGATTGGATAGTAATATTACAATATGAGAGATATATTAAATGGTGTTTTTAATCTGATACACATTAGAAATAAATTTATTGACTGACCACTCCATAAGAGGACTCAAAATGGTGGGCAGGAGGCCCAAAACTTGACAACGAAAGGAATGAGAGCATAGGTGAAGATTGGGCTTCACTGGAACTCAACCTTACTGAATATGATGGGTTCAATAAGTGACTGATATTATCATTATGAGTTGGAAATCATGCGCTCCACGCCTGCAATGAGCAAAGAAAGGGAGGAAGAAGAATGGGGAAGGAAGGAATTGGGGCACATCTCCCAAGTACATGTTGTCAAAATTTGACATCAAAATTTGTTTCAGGAAATTCCATTGGTGTGTGTTGAGGTGGACTTGAAGTGTAAGTTTCCACCTTTTATTTATATTTGTATTTTTTCAGGCAATTTTGGGTGTTTTATTGTTGGTTTCATGTCTGAAATTCCCCTAGATCCTTCTTCAAACTACCTAGAAATATTACATTAGGGTTGTATTTCCATTTCACCCATGAAACACTTTGATTTGTTGTTGTTGTGATCTTATTCATGCTCAGAAGTGTCTAAGATGCACCCATATTTATGAATTAGTGTGGTTACATGTTGTTTTTTATTTGAAGCAATGCCCAAGATCATTGTTTAATGTTGTTATGGGGATGAGACATACCCAGAAATGCCCATGAGGCCAATTCAGCTCAAAGGAACGGTCGATATTTGCACCTTTCACTATTGTAAATGGTGTTTGGTTGCCTTTTTCATTGTTATGGCTTCCAAAAATAGACTAGAATTGCTTTCTGGGGTTTGAAATTAATGGTAATGGAACCACTCTCAAACATATTGAAACAATTAATGGTAATGGAACCACTCTCAAACATCTTGAAACAAGTAATGGTAATGTTAAAAATTTAAGTAAAATGATAGAAAATGAAATATAAGGAGAATGTCAATTTTACTTTAAGCATTTAATTTTACCATTTAATATTGTCGATAATTGGTAGGTCTAGGGTTTAAAATTTTTTCCTTTTTAAATTTTGTGCTTTAAACCTTTGCATATATGACTTTCTAGCAAAACAAGTGGTTTCATACAAAACTCACCGGATTTGAGCATGAGGATCGATTATGTTTTGGAACTTTCCTTTTTTGGTTTGAAGCACATGTTTGGATAGGAAAACCTTCTCAATTAGTCGGACCAATCAGTTCCTCCAGAACCAATTCAGTTTTGATAACACTAGTTTATAATTATGACACTTGCATATTTCAGTGAGAGGTTGAATAAGTCTTCATTTTTCTACTACAATATAATATTAAATATATGTGGAGGGATCCACTTACAATGAACAATTCCAACACTATTTGGATTTCTACAATCGAATATTATTTGTCTTGGCTAGCCACCCTACTCCACAAACTTTGTCTGCTTGAAAATGGCTTGCAAACAACTTGTAACTCTGCCATTAAGGTGCCTTCTCTGTTGGTTGTTCAAATTCCTAAAGTAGTGTGAGACTTGGTGAATTAATTATTCTCTAACAACATGTTTCCTACTTTTAAGATAAATTCCTTTTGTTTACTGCTCTTATCTATTGTGTGTATGAGAATTTCTCTTATCTACCCTCCATAAATTGTAGTCGGGATTTACTTGATAGCTTGGCTTTGTCAGCTTTTTATTACACCTTGTCGATTTTTACCTATATTAGTTATTAAGGGATATTAAATTATGTCATATCCCCACCCATACCTTTCATGTTGTACATCAATTCTCTGAATTCCAATTTCTCTTTAACTCCAACAATTTATTATGATCATTGATACAAAGGAAAAATAAAAATCAAGAATTGTTCCACATTAACCTATGCAGATGGATGTGTGTATTTGTTTGCCATGTTAATGAACTATTCCAGTTTTAATTGTTGGATAAAACTCGGTTGGAAACAACAATTATGAACAGGTTGTAGAATTGAACTCTCAAATTGAAACTAAACATATCGCATCTTCAAGTCCAAGTTCTACAATACTAACATGACTTGATGCATTTTATCCCTCATTTTTTATAGTTTGTCTTGCTAATATATCCCCACATAATTGTGTTCTTCTCCTTTAAATGGTTAATCATGATTATTGGTGGGTTACACCTCCTCCCCCTTTTATTCTAAGCTCTAACATCCATGGTTATCCTTAGTCTTTATAATCAATAGAAGGACAACCAAAAGAAAATTTATGGTTTTATCACATGGAATCAATTTACCTGGTAGTCATCTTGGTGATTCAGCACCAACAGATTCGTGGATAAATATGGGATAATATTATCATTAAAACTTAAAAGTTCAGCATTTTCCATCAATCGTTCATGAGTGCATTAGATAAACTTAGCACATGGTGGAAGACCTTCATTCTTAGGGTTAAGGATTGGACATTTTTTTTGGATGAGGTCTTCAGAGTAGTGTTCTTCAAGGAACAATTCGCATTCATACCTATGCATATTTTTTTAGTTCAGAAGGGTCCACATGCTTGCATCACATGCAATATTTGATGCATGCATGGTAAGGTGAGAGCTCCAAAGGGTACTTATAGTTTTTCTAAGACTTGATTTTATAGGTAATTTTCTATTTTTTAAATGTCTATATTTCAAAAAATTATCATACTTTTTAAGTTTGGATACCCTTTATCGAGATGTGCTTATGCATCAATTTTGGTGATGATTGGAGAATATGAAAAAATAGGGAAAATTAGGGTTTCTTCTTTTTTGAGACTCTCACTGGATATATCCTTCCACTTTTTGTATCTTTTTTTGTAAATATATTTATGTGAATATAAGTAGTATTGTTCAAAACAAAACAAAAAAATTACACAAAGTCTTTAGTTCTATAATCTAGGTATATACTATTTAATGATGTTATTTTATATAAATAACAACATGATTACTTCTTAGTGTTAGCTTTGTTTAGTTTGTCGCATTTTATTTTTGAGTTGTTATGCTACTATGAACTCTATTTCAACAACTAAGTTGCAGCACTTATTTGTGCTCATAAGACGAACAACAATGTTATAAGAAAGACAATTTGTTCACATCTTAATTCTTCAACTTGTTGTTTGAACCACTCAAATGAATATTCTATGATTTCTTTGTGACATTGATTCCTTGTTTTTGTTCCAATCTTTTCAATGATTTGCCACTCACCTTATTTCCTAAGTATCGATATAATTAGGCAATACATCATCAAATGCATATCATGTTTTCATAAACACATTGACATCTAACATCATATGCCTTTTTAGAAGACTTGAAAATACATCAGTGAAGCCATTTCATTTATGATTCATTAAAACCTTAAGGGGATTACAATGGCTTGGATAAAGATTCAAATTATTTATTGCATTACTAAGGCAATACACTTGAATGCCAAAGAAACACCAATATCTTGGATAAAGCTTCAAACCTTTTAATAAAATAGGCATTTAGTTCTATCTTTTGCTCTTTTTGTAGTTATATTAGTAAACACGAATTAATTGCAATTGTATTATACTTGGTTTTAATTTGGTATGAGGAAATATTAAAAATATATAATAAATATGCATTATGGTATGAAATTAATACTAACATCTAATATTGATTTTTTTCAGATCACAACAATTGATGACTCTATAGATAATGATCCAAATTATGTTGAGGTTGCATTGGATATAGAAGGAGAAGAAGAAGATGATGGTGATGATGATGATGATCACAACGATGGGGATTATGTTGATCAAGATGATAAGTTTGCTGATCATGAACGTGATCTTGATGATGATGTTGGTGGTGCTAGTTAGCTACTGATGATATACATGAACATGATACCTTTTTTATTATATTTACATATATTATTGTTGATATATAACTATGATACATCTATAATTGACTTGTATATCTATATCATACAACATTTTTTGTTATATTGTTATTTAAATCACATATATATTTGACTTCTTTTTACTTTCCTATAATGATATCCATGAAATTTTTTGGTATGTTGATCAAACATTTGAATTTTAGTTGATTTGATTAAAAAACATGATATATTTTGAATTATATTTACATATATTATTGATGATACATAACTATGATAAATTTATAATTTTGACTTTTATATCTATATATGGAGATCATACAACTTTTTTTTTGTTAGATTGGTATCTAAGTCATATATATATGTTTGACTTCTTTTTACTTTACTCTATTGATATCCATGAAAGGTTTTGATATGTTGATCAAACATTTGAATTTTAGTTCATTTGATTAAAGAAGATGAGGATATTATTAGTAATGTCAATGTTTCTTTATTTATATTGGAGATTGCCAGTGTTCTTTTGATTAAGAATTAGTATATATATATGATGATATTACTATTTTCGGATGGATGTTGAGAATTTTCAGTGAATGTTATGTTTTAAATTTGAATTTTTAATGCTATTTGAAAATTTTGATATATTTCAATATTTAATTGAAATTAATAAAATGGATGCAAAAACAATAAAAATTGTTATATTTCACTATTAATAATTGGATTTTAAATTATTAATTAACAATAGATGCAAAACAAAACGCAAAATGGATGCAATATTAGATGCAAAACTGGATGAAAAACATGACGAAAAAGTCGACGTCACACCAATGCAAAAATGGATGTAAAAGTTGACATCACATAAGACAAATGTGGACACAAAAATGGACATCACACTAAACATAAAATTGGACGCAAAATTGGATGCAAAAACTAGACACGATTAATGGCTCAAAATTAGATTCAATACTAGGCCCAAAACTATATGCAATAGTAGATGCAAAAGTGGAGTTGGACGCAAAATTGGACGCTAAAGTTGGCATAAAATTGGGCGTATCATTCTATGTAAAACTAGGCACAACACTAGGTGCAAAACTGTAAGCAACACTTGGCACAAAGAAAGACTTAAAACGAGATACAATATTGGATGTAAAATGGGATGGAACATTGGATATAAAAGTAGATGCAATATTGGATGTAAAACATGACGCAACATTAGACACAAACATGGGTGCAACATTGGGTGCAAAAAAAGCCATCAACCAAGATGGAATAGTAGGTGCAAAACTAGACATAAAAGAAGACGTGATGCCCAAAACTATATGCAAAAGTGGATTCTCGGTTGGTCACAAAATTGGACGCTAAAGTTGGCATAAAACTGGTCGCATCTTTCGATGTAAAACCAAGCACAACACTAGGCTCAAAACTGTAAGCAACACTTGGCGCAAAGAAAGACTTAAAACGAGATACAATAATGGAAAATGGGATGAAACATTGGAAGGAAAACTAGATGCAATATTGGATGTAAAATAGGATGCAACATTAGACACAAACATGGGTGCAACACTAGGTGTGATACTAGATGTAAAAAAAGACATCAACCAAGATGGAATCGTAGGCGCAAACCTAGACACAAAAGAAGATGTGAAATAGGATGATACTTTGGGCACAAATATGGACGCAAAAAAATTTGTAAAATGGGATGCAAAATTAGAAGTAAAACTAGACGAAAAACTAGATGCAAACCTAAATGCAATATTGGGCAAAAAAATGGATGCCAACCTAGACGTAACATTAGATGCAAAATTGGGTCCCAAACTTGACATCAAATTAGGAGCAACGTTGGATGTAAAACTGGGCGCAAAAAAGAGCAATACAAGATGCAAAATTCGGAACAAATAAAGGAGTAAAAAAGACGCAAAAAAATGGGTGCAACAATGGAAGCAAAAATGGACGTTAAAAAGGACCAAAAAAAGGAGCAATAGACGGTGTTTTACGAAAATGCACAATAGCACCAGGTTTAGCACCAAATTGTTCACCACAATTGGAAAACAAATTAAACAAAAATACGGTGCTAAATCCAACACTAAAGGCATTTTTTGTTGAAGTGGATCTAGAGGCAATATCAACACCTCTTCCAGTAGAGCCAGAGGCATAGAAACCTCCACCAATAGAACCAAAGGCATCGGTACTTATACCAGAACGAAAAAGAGATATGAGAGCAAGAGGGATAGGTCCATAAAGAATACTATGTACGGCCCTCTCCAAGCATCTCTAAAATAGAAATGAGTGAATTGGGAATTGGTGGATGGTTGGCCCTATTAGGGTTAACCTTGACTTGGGAATGAGTCAAATGTCCTTTAGGTCTAACACATAGTTTTGGGCACATGGTTTGTTGAATCCCATGGTATTGCATGCGGTGAAGCATTTATAAATCTTGAAGAGGCTCCATTGTAAAGTGTCCTGGAGGTGAATGGTGGCTAGCTCACTTGGTCTGATTTGGATTATTTGTCCAAAGTATTGAAGATCTTTATTGGTGTTGTTTTTTCCTTGCATGGTGTTTTCCAAGGTATATTGATGTGTCTATGTGAAGGTTGCTTGCTTATTGTTAATTTTCATCTCACATATTATTTATGATGTTTGCTTAAATCCTAATAACTAGTATCATATCCATGGTTTGGTATGGTTGTGCTCGTGGAGTTGTAATGTACAGAGTTGATCGGTCCACATAAGAGGCCCTAAAAGGATAGATCTGACTAGATCTAGTTGTGGTCACGTGAGATCTGATGTAGATAGATTTGTTGAGCTATTGTGCACAAAAGAGAGCCATGGATATTGTGGATCCAGATTTGAAGATGATAGCAAGGAGTGCATGGGATTGCACAACCCACATGCGTAAAATAAGGATTCTCGGTGAAGAGTGAGAAGAGGCTCAATTGTCGATGAAAATGTATTTCCTCCATTAAAAGATATGCCCATGTGAAGAGAACCACTCTCATGAAGAGAGAAGCTTCTATTCTTTTGCGTGAAAACTTGTTTGCTAGAGAAATGAATGCATATATGTTGTCAGTCGAAAGGAAAAACCCTCCACGAAGGTGTTGTTGTTTTGGAGTAGAAGCAAGATTTGAAATGAAAGATGCCTAGTTCGCTCAGAAATACATCAATCGGCCGCCATGGAGAATGATCACCACATATTGATGAAGATGGAGTTGTGGCGATTGATGGAGAATCATGTGAGAGTAAACGCTTCCAAAGTATGGAAGTTTCCTTACGTAGGCATGCTTCCTACAGAGAAAACGTGAAGAGAGTTGATTTTTTTTTTGAAAATGGCATGTCGTGAAGTCACTCTTTGAAGTAAAGGTTAAAATGATTATAAAATGAATTTACAAAGGAGTGAGATAAGCTATGGTATATAAGCTTGGTTAATGGCCTTTCAATTCACTAATTATGAAAAGGGTTGTATGGAGTGTGACGTCATGTTAAAAAGGGACAAACTGAATCACATGGAATGATTTAAAAGCCACCTTGTTTAAAAAGGGACAAACTGAATCACATGGAATGATTTAAAAGTCACCTTGTTTCTTAGGTTTACTCTTAAAAAATATTTTTGACATTTCTTTTTAGAAAAATATGGAACTACTTAAATATGTAGTCCAAATATAAGGTGTTTTTTTGGAAAAGAAAAGGCGAAGACTGACATATTTTTAAAATAGATTTATTAAAAGAATGTGAGGTGAACCTTAGGTATGGCAGTCATAATAGAATGTCATGGCATGATGATGGTTTAAAAAGAGATTAATTATTGTATATAGTGTTTTTGAATTAAAAGTGTGCAGGGTGCATGTTCGGTGGTGTTTGACAACCTAGTAGTTTTTTTTCCTTGTGAAACTTAGCCATAGGAAAGTTGTGATTTCTCCAGGTGTTAGAAGCACAAGGTATTCCTCTTATGCGTAAAGAAGAGATGGTGCATCAAGTTGTGGAATGAACCACTTGGGTAGGTGTGATGATGGTAGGTGTGCTCCTAGCCTACCTTGGCGTGGAATCAAATAGGTTGAGTCTTCGATTGCAGGAGGAATGTGAGATGGTTTAGTCTTAGTTTTGGGACCATAATTGATGAATGATGTAGCTGAAGAGAATTCTTATAGAATTGGTAGCTACAGTGGTTGATGGTCCATGTAATTCGGTAGATGGATTCTTCTCTATATGGACATCAATGAAAAGGTTGGATGCAGGTACAAAAAGAGCATGGTAGAAAGAAAGAAAGAAAGAGAGCATGGAAAATCTAGAGGATGAAGCAATGGATGGTGATGGTGTAGTCACCATGAAGACACATGAAAAAAAAAATGGAGCACTTTTCATGTAAATTGGAATATGGCTGTAAGACCTAGTAAGGCATGCATACTCATGGTCTCACTAGTAAAGTCGAGATATAGACCTAGGTGATAGGGGGTTGTATGTGGAATTCCTCGGTAAAACTTTGAGGGGGGTTGGTGATTATTAGAAGTCAAGTGTAAAGAGGGGATTGTTAGAGTTAACCTTAACTTGAGAATGAGTCAAAGATGCTTTATTTCTAAAACATAGTTTTGAGCACATGGTTTGTTTTAGCTCATGGTAGTGCCCCATGGTATTGCATGTGATGAATCCTTTATAAGGCTTGAGGGACAGGTCCATAAAGACTAAGTGTATGACCCTCTCTAAGCATCTCTAAAATAGAAATGAGTGAATTGGGAGCTAGTGGATGGTTGGTTGTATTAGGGTTAACCTTGAATTAGGAATGAGTCAAAGGCCGTTTAGGTATCACATCGTTTTGGGGATGTGGTTTGTTGTATCCCATGGTATTGTCCCATGGTATTGCATGTGGTAAAGCCTTTATAAATATTGAAGACGCTCCATTGTAAAGTGGCCTAGAGGTGAATGGTAGCTAGCTCACTTGACCTGATTTGGTTGATTTGTCCAAGGTAATGAAGATCTTTATTGGTGTTGGTTTTTCCTTGCATGGGGTTTTCCAAGGCATATTGATGTGTCCATGTGAAGGTTTCTTGCTTATTAATAATTTTCATCTCACACAATATTTATGATGCTCGCTTAAATCCTAATAACTGGTATCATATCCATGGTTTGGTATGGTTGTGCTCATGGAATTGTAATGTACAAAGTTGATCAGTCCACATAGGAGGCCCTAAAATGATAGATCTGACTAGATCTAGTTGTGGTCACATGATATCTAATGTGGATAGATTTGTTGAGCCATTGTGCACGAAAGAGAGCCATGGATATTGTGGATCCAAATCTGAAGATAGAAAGAAGTGCATGGGATTGCAGAACCCACATGAAGAAAATAAGGATTCTCGGTGAAGAGTGAGAAGAGACTCAGTTGTCGGTGAAAATTTATTTCCGGCATTAAAAGATATGCCCATGTGAAGAGAACTATTGTCGTGAAGAAAGAAGCTTCTATTCTTTTGCGTGAAAACATGTTTTTCGAGAGCAATGAATGCATATATGTTGTCAATCGAGAGGAGAAACTTGGTTGCAAGGAAAAAAGGAAAAACTCTCGACGAGTGTGTAGTTTTTTTGGAGAAGCAAGATTTAAATTAAAAGATGACTAGTTCGCTGAGCAAAACATCAATCTGCCACCATGGAGAATGATCACAACATATTGATGAAGATGGAGTTGTGGCGATTGATGGAGAATCATGTGAGAGTAAACCCTTGCAAAGTATGGAAGTTTCCTTAAGTAGGCATGCTTCCTACATATGGCAGAGACAACGTGAAAGAGACCAAGAAAACATTGAATATTTTTTTGAAAATGGCATGTCGTGAAGTCACTCTATGAAGTAAAGGTGAAAATGATTATAAAATTAATTTACAGAGGTGTGAGTTAAGCTTGGTTAATGGCCTTGGAATCCACTATTATGAAAAGGGTTTTATGGAGTGTGACGTCATGTTAAAGGACAAAATGAATCACATGGAATGATTTAAAAGTCACCTTGTTTCTTAGGTTTACTATTAAAAAAATTGTTTAACATTTTTTTATAGAAAAACATTTTTTTTTAGAAAAGATGGAATTATGCAAATATAAGGTGTTTTTTTGGAAAAGAAAAGGCGAAGATTGACATATTTTTAAAAGAGATTTATTAAAAGAATGTCAAGTGAAGATTGGGTATGGCCATTAGAATGGCATGATGAAGAAGTCTAAAAAGAATTTAATTATTTTATGTGGTTTTTTTGAATCAAAAGTATGTAGGGTGTATGTTCGATTGTACTCGACAACTTATTAGTTTTTTGTCTTTGTGAAACTTAGTCATAAGAAAGTTGTGATTTCCCCAGGTGCTAGAAGCACAAGGAATTCCTCTTATGCTTAATGAAGGGATGTTGCATTAAGTTGTGGAATCAACCACTTGGGTAGGTGCGATGATGGTAGGTGTACTCGTAGCGTAGCTTGCTGTGGAATCAGAGAGGTTGAGCCTTCAATTGTAGGAGGAATGTGAGATGGTTTAATTTCAGTTTTGGGACCATGATTGATGAAGGATGTAGTTGAATAGAATTCCCATAGAATTGGTAGTTACAGCTATTGATGACCCATGTAATTCGGTAGATGGATTCTCCTCTATATGGACATCAATGACAAAGTTGGATGTAGGTACAAAAAGAGCATGGTAGAAAGCAAGCAAGAAAAAGAGAATGGAAAAGCGAGAGGATGAAGCAATGGATTGTGACGGTGTGGTCACCATGAAGACACATGAAAAGAAAAATATTAGTGGAGCACTTTTCATGTAAATGGGAACATGGTTGTAAGACCTAGTAAGGCATGCATATCCATGGTAACTCATTGGTAAAGTCAAGATATAGACCTAGGTGATAGGGGGTTGTATGCAGAATTCCTTGGTAAAACTTTAAGGGAGGTTGGTGATTACTCCAAGCCAAGTTTAAAGAGGTGATTGTTAGTGTTAACCTTAACTTGAGAATGAGTCAAAGATGCTTTACTTCTAGCACATAGTTTTGGGCACATGGTTTGTTGTAGCTCATGGTATTGTCTCATGGAATTACATGTGATGAAGCCTTTATAAGGATTGAGGAGGATCCATTGTAAAGTGGACCGGAGGTGAGCGATGGCTAGATCACGTAGCCTGGTTTGACTAGTTTGGCTAGGGTAATGAAGATCTTCATTGGTGTTATTTTTTCCTCGCATGGGCTTTTCCAGGGTATATTGATATGTCTATGTGAAGGTTGTTTTCTTATAGTTAATTTTATTCTCACATATTAATTTTATTCTCGCATATTATATATGGTGTGGTTGTGCTCGTAGAGTTGTAATGTATAGAGTTGATCGGTCCACATAGGAGGTTCTAAAATGGTATATTTGACTAGATCTGGTTGTGGTCGCATGGGATCTAATGTGGATAGATTTGTTGAGCCATTGTGCACAAAGGAGAGCCATGGATATTGTGGATATAGATTTATGAATATAGAAAGGAGTCCATGGGATTGCAGAACACACACGAGGAAAATAAGGGTTTTGAATGAAGAGTGGGAAGAGGCTTTGTTGTCGGTGAAAATGTATTTTATGCATTAAAATATCCACCCGTGTGAAGAAAACTACTACCATGAAGAGAGAAGCTTCTATGCTTCTACAAGAAAACATGTTTCCAAGAGCAATGAATGCATATATGTTGCGGTCGAGAGGAGAAACTTGGTTGCAAGTAAAAATTCTCCACAAGGGTGTTGTTGTTTTGGAGCAGCAGCAAGATTTGAAATGAAAGATACCTAGTTCGCTGAGAAAAACAACAATCTGCCACCATGGATAATGATCACCACATATTGATGAAGTCAGGTCTCCAAGGAGGTGATATGTCAAATCTAGTGGCTAAAGGTGTTGGTTGCGTGTGAACCAGATTTAGGGTTGTGCTCATTAAAGGAAGATGGAGCTATGGTGATTGTTGGAGAAGCATGTGAGAGTAAACACTTGCCAAGTCTGGAATTTTCCTTGTGTATGCATGCTTCTAGTAGATGCCCGAGACAACATGAAGAGAGACTGTGAAAACATTGAAGAAAATTCTAAAAATGGCATGCCATGAAGTCACTCTATGAAGTAAAGGTTAAAATGATTATAAAATGAATTTACAAAGGAGTGAGATAAGATTTGGTATATAAGCTTGGTTAATGGCCTTGGCATTGAGTAATTAAGGAAAGGGTTTTTTGGAGTGTGATATCATGTTAAAAGGGGACAAAAGGAATCACATGGAATGATATAAAAAACACCTTGTTTCTTAGGTTTACTATTAAAAATTGTATTTACATTTCATTTTATAAAAAGATGGAACTACTTGTAGTGCAAATATAAGGTGTTTTTTTTCGGGAAAACAAAAGGCAAAGGTTGACATTTTTTAAATATATTTGTTAAAATAATGTGAGGTGAATCTTGGTATGGAAGTCATAATGGAATGATGATGAAGTGGTTGTTACGGAGAGAAATTCCTATGGCTTGGGGTACCACAACAGACAGCTTGACTCTAGAAATCAATCATTTCCTGTATGCAAGAGAAACCAAATATCTAACACTAAAGGATCTTGATTCATACCTTATTCCAGACAGTTGATGTAGATCCCCATTGAGCTTTCCAACTACAACTTGTATTGATAAATTGTTATCTCAACACTCAGCAAACAAGACAAGCATGATATATATAATTGTGTTAGACCAACTCTAGCATATATAATCAATAACATATAAGCATTTAAAAGCATCAATGGATCAAACACTCATTTAAATACACATTATTGGACAGGAAAAGATATTTCTATCGATATAAAACAGAGATTACAATAGTGACAACCTCTGTCGGCACGTCTGTGAATCGGAGAAACTGAGTCCCCCACTTGGGCCTCCACCACTTCAATCCTCCATCTCTCGATAGCAAGCTCACAAGCAAAAGGCAAGCTTGGGAAGAACACAAAGTGCTCCAAGAGACAAAGGGATGCAGACTCAAGTATAAGCTCCGGCAACAATGGACTATAGTTTTCTTGCTCTTCAATTCCTCTCCCTTCAATTTATCCAAAGGGTTCCTTATATATCTCTTCAATGGAGTAATGGAAGGTCGAATCCAAGTGATCTCAAGGTATATGGAAGGCCAAGAGACAAGTGATTCAGATCCACATCAAGGAAAACTCCAAAAGAATTTGGCCTTTTGCACACATCCCAATGTACACGGGTTTAAGGGTCAAATCCATGTATATACGCGAGAAAGGGATTAAAATTGGCGTATGGAAATTATTGCATGTTTTTAGGGATGATCTTGGAAACATCAAAGGTACAAAAATGGTCCATGGGGTCTAAGGAGTCTGCAGAGGGACAGGGATGGCCTTAAAAGTGTGATTCACCATGTGTGGTAAAATTAGTTGTAACAGATGCCCCCTAATGTGTGAGGTCAGAGGGGTCATACGATGGCTGAAATACATTATAATTCCATCCCAAAAGTGGAGTGATGAAGAACCCAGTGGAAGAACCAGCCATCCAATCAGTACAATACAATGATCAAACTCTACACATAACTGCAAGTAGATGTAGCAGTCCCGGATACAGAAGAGTACAATGGCCATGAATAGGCATGATACAAAATATGACATGTGTGGTCATTACCACGTACAATATAAATAGCTCAGACTCTCCATGATGAAGATATACAAAGGATCATGATCTCCATGAAGGCTGGAAATATCTGACATATATTGGAATCAAGTCACAAGAGCTGAAATATCATGAACACTAGCACGATCAAGGAGGTAGCATATATGAGATGCCACCAATATGGAAGGTCTTCTACACAAACCACTACGAGTACATGTCCTACTATGTGAATAGAGGTGTCAAGGTCGAACATAGTAGTCCATCATCTGATTACCGGTCATTGATGTATACCGTTAACAGACGCGAGATAACCCACCAATAATGAGAATGAGAATCAAGGTACTAGAGTGCAAACTAACAAGTGTGAATAAATATGTTGAGGTCAAACACTTGAGAGAATCCATCAATCAGGGGACATTGATGTATTCCCAAAAAACTATTGATGGCGAGAGAACCTGCCACTGATGACTGCAAGTCTCAAGGCACTCAAACATGACTCTAGATTCCTATCCTAAAATAAATGATCTGAAGTCGATGGGATGAAATCTTCTAGAAGGAGGGCATTAAGGCATCCCCCATCATCCAACACGAGGTACTCAGCAAAGTTGTATAATGTGGAAGGACTCAATCATAAGGTGCACAAAGCAATAACTGTACCAAGAATGGCCGACATGCAAAGTCAAGATAACTGAGGAGTGACCGACTCAGGTTTCAACTTCCTTCGAACAAGAGCATAAAGGTGAATGGTGACTGAATGTAGGCAGTACAGACTCGATATACAAAACTGGGACATCGCTGCGACACAGGAGGCATCAACAGAGGCTCCATAGGGACTAGAAGCTTAACCAGTCGGTGGAGATAAATTCAAAGAAACGAGTACATCTCCTAAATTCAAACTATTAACCCAACCAACGGATGTGATATACAGTGCTCTGTTCAAAGGCGACACGACTCAACTGCTGCCAAAGATAACATCTTTTCTTGTCCGGCTTTTTAATTTTTTTAATTTTTTTGGACTTTTTCAAATATTTGAAAATCTTGAAAAAGATTAAAATCGCTTTAAAGTTACAGACTAGGAGGAAACGAGTGTCAAATGGGAAAACAAACTAGTTCCAAGCAGCGAAACATACCTATGCTCAATGCAAGGACACATGTGTAGGATAGCGACACTCGGAGGAAAGTCCCCTCTTGGTAAAAATAGGGAATCAAGATACAAAGGATATATAAAATGGCTTTGTGTGGCTAGACATGAGACAAGATTGGGCTATATGGATGATACTCGAAGTCAGAGAAGCCGGCATAAGGCTCAATGAGGCAGGCAAAGCTCATGAAAATGCAATTACAACTTGACATAAGGGAGTCCCAGGGAAACAACCCAGCAAAAGATCAATAGGAGTATGAGGCTCTTGCAAAATGTCATGGTGATACTATACAACGGACTCCCACACCCCAAAGGACAAAGTGTCGGCATGGGTGCCAAATGCAAATGAGGAGCTAACTAGGGCATCCATGTAAGGTTAAACTCTACCATTCCCATCATGTCACTTCTAAAACAGCAAGAAGGTTCTGTGACAGGATAGAATGGGTTCGTACCTAAGGTTATAATGAAACAGTCATAAGGTCATGCAAAATGCAAATGGAGGTGAAATCTAACCTATATGTCAGTTTAAACATCATACCTGAAATTAGCACGAACGGGTCAAAACAATGGTCGAAACGACACTCAAAATGGTCTCCTACATCATTATATTAGTCAAAAACGGTCCAAAAGAGTCAGAAATGGTTCAAAACTATAGAAAGGGGGTAAAAATTTTCAAAAATTTGAAAATTGTATATAAATAGTAAAAAATTCAAAACATTATATGACAATTGAAATTTTTACCCAATTGAGCTTAGAACTTCAAACGCGAATTTTGGGAGTTTCAGCCGACAGAATCCGACACCGTTTTTTCCAGGTAACTTCCCATGCCCTGCTCTTTCATTTGCATGTAGATTTTTCAAATTTCCATGGTCAATATCGATTTCTAGGACAATCTAAGATATACACCTTAGACCATGTGAAAATCAAGGATTTTTCTGCGTATAGGGCTGGCTATACACGGAAAAATGGCTCAAAGTCACATACATACGCGGCTGTTTTGCAAATAGTCACATATGTGGCCGCGTTTAAGTTTTTCTAAGACATGTAATGACCAAAACTTAAATTAAATGTGCAGGATGGTTTTGGAATGGAGGGAACGAGAGCACGAGGATGTAGAAGCAGTAGCACGGGGCGATCTAATGGCTCAACAAGCTCTTCATGCATGCGAGCTCTACAAGTTTTGGTGTCTTAGTGGCTTAAGGACCAAACCAATATTGCTGCAGATTCTAGTAGACTACTGGGATCCTGACTCAGAGTCTTTCCAGATCAACGGGATGTCCCTCACTATAGAGGTGGATGACATATACTTCATTACAGGATTGTCCCGAGGAGGGGAAGTGGTGAATCTACATTCTTGCAAGCCTGGAGGTGGCCTCACCATAGATGAGTATATCGTTGTATACTGTTATCCAGACACGGAGAAGGTTGGGATTCAGATCCCAACAAGCTCCATACAGGTATTGGGCCTGAAGGCCATACTACTGACACTCGGTAGGATAGCAGGGCTAGCCTCACTCCACCAGGCCTCACAGCCATTGATGTTCTATGCAGTGGAGTGCATGAGACCCACAATTTACGATTGGAGTACTGCGATGTTGAGTAACATGAAGCAACAGTTCAGCAACTGGAAGATGGGTAGGGTATGAAACTTCGGTTTCAGCAATATACTGAGCATGTTCTTCTTTGAGCATGTTCCGAGACTCATCCCTAGAGTTGACGTTCCTCTTCACGGAGTTCGAGATCTATCCCAAAGATGTTGGGCAGATGCGATGCGCAGACTGGGTGGAGGTAGGGTGTCCAAACCCTATCCAGCTGACTTCTTTCCATGGTGGCGACAGCAGATAGTTGCCATCAATGATTACCCTCATGCGGGGATAGATTTTCGGGGAGATCTTGACATGCCTCTACCACCAAGATCAGCATACGGTGATATCGGTAACAAATCCCAACCCTCTTTTTAATTTTTTTGAATTATTAATTTTTTTGTGTTTTTTGATATATAGACTCAAAAGACATGTTTTTGCATGACAACACATAGTGACATCCTATCATATGTATGCAGATGTAGGACCATGGCAGCCTGATGGTTTTCCTCGCCATCGACAAAGGGGAAGAGGAGATGATATCATGGGTGTGGATGTGGAGCGAATGCTCCAAAGCATCCACACAATCTTTGTGTGGCTGACACATAGGGTACCCATGGCCTAGGTCGAGGACCTGCCTGAGGCCATGTGGCATTAGGTGGTGGGTGTACCACGAGCATGGGTGCAGTTGTTTCGACAGCTAGCTAGATCCATGGTGACTTTCCACGATCAGAACCCCCCTCCTCCTCCCCAAGCTTAGATACCTGGGAGTGATACATTTTTGTACTACCGTGTATTTATATTTTGGTGGCTCAGAAGCCCCATTTTTGTATTATGACACTTATGTATTATCACATTTTGGATGTTTAACGAAAAACTTTTATGATGATCGATTTTAAAAAATGTATGTCTGTGATGAGCTTATTGTGTGTGAAACAAATTCCAATCTAACACATAGTTAGCATATGAGTCAGCAACTTGATTATAAATTCTTGGAACATGTATGTATGTTATGTTGTCAAATTGTCGTTCTAACAATATCACACGTAAGAATCTTCATAATAATGTTGGATCCCTAACATGATACATGCCATTAAGCTATGACACTACTAAATGTGAATCAAGATGTAGCTCAAGAGAGAGAACACCATGTGAAATGGCATCTCATAGAAGCTTGATAACAGCATTATATTCAGAAACATTGTTTGAAGAGGGTCATAAACATACACCTCTTGAAAACAATACCTGACCCGTAGGAGTATAAATCACCCAAGCAGCAGAGGCTAAGTGTTGAGTGTGATGGCTAGCACCATCAGTGAATCCTATGTAGGTGGAAGATTCCATTGACATCTGCCATAAGAAACGAAAGCTAATCACAAACTCGATCACCATAGGAAAACCTAACTATGCAAAATACTATACAATAATAAGCCCTAGCTAAGAATCATGGATAGTACTTTTTAAGATAGAGCCCATTTCTAGGATCTACCAAGGTTGTCCCTTCATAATCTACTAGCTCATAGGCGCCCTTCTCTAACACATGTTTGACCATGTAAGGACCATCCCACATGGGATTAAACTTTCCTGCCCCCAAGGGTTCTTTAGCTTGATTCCACAAAACGACCAAATCTCCTTCACTAAACCTCCTTGGATGAACAAATTTATCATACTGGACCTTAACGCGACGCTTATTCACTTCTAGAGCCACCAAGGTATCTCGGCGCTGCTCATCAAGCTGCTCTAAGTGGACCAAATGTTCCTCCAATGGGGAAGTGTTTGGTAAGAGCTCTATGGCTAACTTCAATGAAGGGATTTCGCATTCAACTGGCAAGATAGACTCCACTCCATGTACAAGCTGATATGGAGAAAAACCAGTGGCAGTCTTAACCACGGTCCTATAAGCCCACGAAGCAGGATATAACATGATATGCCAATTGTTCTTGCTTTGTGCGATGGTTCATTGGAGAATGGAATCAAATGATTTGTTCACTGCTTCAACCTATCCATTCGCTTGAGGGTAATAAGAAGAGGAATGCTCCTTCTTACACACTAACTTCAAGGCCAACTCTTACATCATCCGATTCTGAAAGTTCCTACCATGGTCAGTGACAAGCTCCTTCGGAATACTGAACTGGGTAATGATATGGTTGAATACGAAATGTGCAGCTGTCTCACCATCGGATTTAACCATGGGAATAGCCTCAGTCCATTTCTTGAAATAGTCAACAGCCACGATAATATGATGATGCCCCCCAGCTGAAGCTGGGTTGCAATCCATGAAATCAAGCCCCCACTTAGTGAAGGGACTGGTGGTGATAATTGGATGTAATGGGGTAGGATGTGAGAACATATTATGTGCAAACACCTGGCAAGGGTGGCACTTCTTAATCGCATCGACACAATCTTTAAAGATCGACGACCAGAAATAACCCACTCTTAATATTTTTTGGTCTGTAGAAAGCCCAGATAAATGACCACCACATGCCCCTCCATGGAAATCATTCAGCACAAGCTCAGCCTCCTCATGATTTAAACAACGACGTAAAATGGAATCTACCCCAGGGCGGTACAATGTGTTATCCACTATAAGGTAGTTCTTGGACACGTGACGTAACCGTCATCGTTCATCCTGTGAGAGGTGAGTAGGGACCTTCAATGTTTGTAAATATATGATGATATCCCCATATCATGGATCCAAAGTTGAGATCAAGAAAATGTTCTCATTGACAAACGTATCTTCACAAACTTCCTCCTCCTCCTCGCTTGGGAAATCCGATATAAGCTCCGAAAAATCAACGATTTTTTTTATTTTGCCGAAACAAACTCGAGATCGAGTTCTTGCAAGATGACAATCCATTTATTATACTTTCCCCTGATCATCCTTCTAGTGAGGACGAACTGAAATGGATTGACATGGACTACCACCAAGGTCTGGCGGAGGAGAATATAGTGTCTCAATCTTTGAACCGCATGAATGGTAGCTAAGGCAAGCTTCTCCACATGGGAATAACGGATCTCCACATCTATAAGGTTTTGGCTCAAATAATATATGACATGCTCCTGAAGCTCCTCATCCTCTTGAACCAAAACCATACCAATTATCTCCATGGACGTGGCCACATAAAGTAGAAATTCATGGCTATAGTCGAGTGGACTAATCACCAGGGCTGATGCTAAGGCTCACTTAAGTGCATCAAACGACTCCTGGGCTCATTCATCCCAACAAAAGGTAGTGTCCTTCTTCAAAAGACGCATAAAGCCTCTAGTCAAATTGGCAAAGTTAACCACGAATCCCCGCAATAAATTTGCCATGCCTTGCAAACATTGAAGATGTCTAATGTTTATCAGGGGAGACAATTGAAGTATTACCTCAACCTTTAAGGGATCGACTCTTATACCCTCTGTCAAAACCCCAAATTTTCATAAAAATTTAAAATTTTGAAAATACATAAAATTCTTAGAATGCAGTCTGCTAACAGCTAACAGTTATCTATAAAAGAATTGGTTACCAGATTAGTTAATACATAATCTTAATTAAGTAACTTAGCATTCTACTTTTTGATACAAGGTTAGGTTTAACTTGTGCAATAATTCCTCTTTCAGTTTGCTGATGAGTTTTAATTTGCGACAAGTAGGTGGAACTGTCTTTGGATTCCAGGGCTTACTTAGCATTTAAGCTAACGCAGAAAGCTTACTTGTTCTTACAGGTTTTATAGGTATGAATGGTTGAGTAACGCCTTTAATTCCATAAAGCATTCCACTGTATTTCTATTTGCAAAAATAAAAAGCTTGGTAAATAAGTTGTTACATAACAATCTACTTCTATGAGGTAAAACTAGTAGTTTTGTTTTCTTCAATTTATTCTTGTCAACAATATACACGTAGAAGAGTTTCTTTCTTGAATGTAAAATAGCAACAGTAATTACTTTCCCTGGTTTACAACTTGTGATCTTTGTTGTAAGTTATTTTTACTTAGAGTGCATAACTTGAAATGCTATAATGATTGTTCTAACAGTAATATACGTTATCAACTTATATTAATAGTATAACCAATTGCTTGTTATTCATCTTCTGTAATGAAGATTACTGCCTAAGGTTCTAAACATTACAGTGAACATAAAGTCCTAAGGACTTAGAATCTAGTGAGATTGTTCCACTTCAGTTTCTTATTTTTTTTTTATTACTTCTTATGAATTAAGCTTCTAGCCACAACAATTAACTTAGATCAAAGTCTTTAAGAGAGGTTGTTTTATTACCTCATGCAAGCACTAGATAGTTCTAAAAAATTATGTTACTAATCATAAACATGGTGAAACTATAGTACTTGTTATGGTTGAGTAAATAACCAAAAGCTAGTAAACTTCGTTGATCTGAGCTATGTAAAGGATTCATAGCCATCATCCTAGTATTTGCCACCCACTGAAAACTATATTTTTCTATGATACTCACCAATACACACCTAAACTATCTTGTTTATAATACATCCATGTTTACCAGTAAATCTGGTTATATACAAATAAGATCTATAAAGTTCATGATCTTTCTTTTAAAACTATGTTGTATAAAGTTATCAAGTCACAACATAAACGTTGGTGGCAACAAGATTAGCTATGCAAAGTCTATTAGGAATACTTTATTAACATCATATTTTGGCTAGGTGATGAAATAGCCTTTTAATTAGTATCTCCCAAGTATCATAAGATTTTCTTCATAAACTTAGTTATGATAGCACAAGGCTTATCAATATTTTTAACTATAATATTGATGCTATGAATAAATGGATATACCGTTAGCTTCCATGCATAAAATATGTTGAGCAAGAATCTATGTTATGGGGTTGCATCGATTTCACGGTCAACGAAGGCTTAATATCAAAAAACATATCAATTATAAAGTTTACATTATAACTTGTTAAGGAGAAGGGATGAGACGTTAATCCACTCCATCGATTTGTTTATGTGTAATGTTTTGTATATAAAAGACTTTGAATTCACCATCGTTTTGAACTAAATGATGGCTATATGATAACCTTGTAAATGATGCAAGGGTTCATGGTTTATGCCCATGCAACCATAGGTTGACCTCTATGATAATGTGGAACATTTTGAATGATTATAATACTATATGAAAGTTCGACGAATTATGTTTTAAATCATTGTGAATCATTTGGCATGCAGGGACTATAGAGTCGACCCACTGCATGGTTGATTATTTAGGTGACCACGTGTTTTCTCCTCGGCCAAGTGTTGGGAGTATAAGAGTTTATGAAACCTACTCTTTGTCATTCTCCTCCATGGATTTTGGGCCTTCAGGCTGCTCTGCAACTACTCCATGGCCGCAATGCTTACCCTACTATGAAAATAATGAGCTCTGTGTCCTAGTTATGTTGTTCAGTCTACCTTCTTTGTCCTCGAACCCTTGTTTGCACCGTGAGTTTACCATTGCAAGAATTTGTTGAGGGTCGTGACCTTAAGCTTATGGCCTGGCCTGTGAGTGGCTTTTGGTTTGTTCCTCCATGGCCTGCCTATAGGGATAGTTTAAAGGGGTTACTTGCTTCTGTTACAGTTTGGTTTTCATCATAGGGTTTCCAGAGTATGGTTCTCATGCTTTGCATTGTGGTGACAGTTCGAGCTTCACCATCTGCTTCTTGCTTGGCCATTGCTCCACCTTCTTCTGGCTGCTATTAGCAGTGGTTTGTGCATGAATTTGAACCATCTCTGTCACAGGAGAAATGAAGGGTTGGCTCTTAGTCTCACTGGTGGCGGCGCTACTGTTTCTCGGCGGCTACATTACCTTCGCTTCCAGGTATGAAAATTTCTTTTTTTTTATAGTTCTTAAACTTACTCTTAACTCAATTATAATATAATGCATAATTTTAATGTCATGGGTTATCCTTGCAGGTAATCGATTTACAACTCTCTTTGTTGCTGATACAATGCGTAAGGTCGGCTTCTTAGTTACAGGTAAGCCCTGGTCAACCCATGGCAGTCCATGCTAGTTCAGTTCTGTATGGAACAATTTTTTCAGTTGGAAGTCATGGCCTACAAGTGACCCTTCATGGGTTACTATTTCTCGGTTTACTTGTTTAGTTTTTACTAACCCTTGCTGCTAGCAGGGTTTTCCGGCTTATGCCATGACTTGTAAATTTTGTTTTTACTTGTTTTGTGTACGGTTATGTAAAAATATTTTTGTGGCCTGTCAAGCCATTCTCTGTTTAAAATTCAAGCATAAAGGTGTAACTCTCTTGAGCTCGGACTTGGTTATTTTTATGCTCTTACTGTAATTTTGTATACTAGGGTTCTTACCCTATTTCGACTATGTAAAGAAATCTTTACTTGTTAAATTTGTCTTGCATTAAATTGTATTATTATATCATATTCTGTTATTTTTTCTATTATAATAATTTGTTTATAAGCTCGGATATTCGAGCAAGGGTTAATCCTGTTAGTGACCTGTGTATAAAATAATTTCTTTAACTATTCAGTAGGTTTTAGTTCAATAATAAATGTTAAATTAAATATTTGTTACAGGTATATAGTTATTATAATTCCATTGTGCTCTTTCTCTGTTCTTACAGGACTATAATAATATTTTATAGTTTGAAGGTTCATAATATTGAATAATCCAAATCCTTGGATTATTGCTTATCTGATTATTAATTACAATGTTATTACTATAAATTACAATGTTAATACTATAAATTATAATGTTTAATACTATAAATTGTAATGTTTAAAACTATGAGGGTTTCGACCCTGTACTTTCTTTTATAATTAATCTTTGTTTAGTTTATTTAAATGAATTAGTTTATTTATAAATAATATTTATTAACTATTATTTACCATTGCATTTAGTCTATTTTATAAGTACATAGTTAGGTTTTGTTATTGTTTCCTTGTTACAATATTATAATTGTTGTAGTTAATTTATTTGTAAAAAGAACTATACTAGAATTACCCTACTTAAAATGTGAACATTTGTAGATATAGTTAAGCAATATGAACAATAAAATAAACTATGTAAAATAACTTGGTTCTTTCTTCACAAAAATAAATGAGTGTTTATCTAAGTTAATTCTTTTACCTATGTTACAGGTTAGTAGTATCATGTTATAAAATACAATTTTGAATAAGAACAATAACCTATTTACAGTAATCAACTTGTTAAAAGAAATACACCTATTGTTTGTAAAGTATTATGAATACTTTTTTGCTAGCATTCTTAATACAATAGTCTGGTTTTAAACAATAACTTAATTAGACAGATTAATATTCTTTCCTAAAAATATCTATATACAGAATTAAATTACTCCATTGTTCTGAAATACAAAATAACTCTATTCAATCCAGATTTCTATCATATCTTCATCTATTTTAAACACACTACCTGTGCTAGAGTATGTTCTGGTTCGTTCCAGACGAGGAAAAACACAGGTAGGATTATTTCATCCAATTACAGATTCAGCATTCAAATAACTCAAAGATTACAAGCTTTAACAGTTCCCTACAAAGCATATAAATCTTTTATTATTCATTCATTCTCAGATATAAACTTTTAACACATCAAATAAAATATTGTAGAACCTGTTTAAACCTGGATGACAACAGCGTTGGGAGGCCGTTCCTCCCTACCAAATCCTGGAGAGTGCTCAAACAGCGTCTTCTCAGGACCCCCAAGCCTGTTCCTAGTCTCCTTGGCTGGGAACTGGTGGAGCAAGCAACAAAATACTAGTCTGATGACTTAGTACTAACTCTGCTCTCAGCAGCAAGATCCTTTAGCTGAATATCTATGCTAGATCATTTTCTGCAGTTTACCCCTCAAACACATTCCACAAATTCCCTTCCCAATGAAATCCTCTGAAGTACATTCACCTGAATGGTTCTCTTCTTGGAATGAGCAGCCTTAGCTCTCTTCAATGGGATTTTTTATTAAGATTTCCTAGGTCTTTTTGGGTTAATTGTCATTAATTGAGCCACCTGCTCTGATCCCACTTTCTTGGGGGATCATGACCCCAAATGTAGGGAGGTTGCCACCTGCAACATTGGAAGTGTTTGAGGATGCTGCCACTTGTCTATTTGCTCTCCACCCAGTCTCCTCCACCAACTTGACTAGTAACACTCTTTTTAACAGCTCTCCCAAGCTATTGTCTCCACTTTTATTTATTTATAATTAGATATTCAGAATTACATTCAACATCCTTAACTCTGTCGAATCATCAATTACAACTTAGCATAAAATTTAACATATTGGCTTGAAATAAAATCAAATATGATAAGATTATTTTTTACAAAATTGGGGCATGTGGCACCCTCCTTGGAGACAATGAATCCTAACAAGCAACTAGACTTCACACAAAAGATGCACTTATGAGGATTTAACCTAACCAAGTAATGGTGGCATATTTCGAACACTAATCTCAAATGGTAGGAATGACGCATTCTCATACGAGAATGAGCAGCAAGATCATCCAAAAAGACTTCAATAATCGATTTGAGATCATGGAAGATCAAGGTCATAACCCGCTGAAATGTGGCTCCAACATTTTTAAGGCTGAAAGGCATCTTCTGATATGCAAACGTACTCCAAGGACAAATAAATGCAGTCTTATGTTGGTCCTCGGGTTTGATCTATATTTGATTGTATCCGAAAAAGCTGTCCATAAAGGAAAATACCTTGCTTCCCACACACTCATCCAAAATTTGATCAATAAATGGTGTGGGAAAATTATCCTTAGGACAGGCACGATTCAAGTCACAGAAATCAGTGCATATATGGATCGCTCCCTACTTCTTATCCACCGAAATGCGGTTTTAAACCCACTCCGTCAAGGGAACAGGATAGATAAAACCGGCATTCAACAACTTTTCTATCTCAGCCTTAATCGAGGGTGCTTTTCTAGGATTCACCACTCGCAAGCGTTGTCAAACAAGATTAGCATTGGGATAAGTTTTAATTTCATGTTCAACAATGCGAGGGTCGATACTTGGCATTTCCTCGTATGACCAAGCAAATACATCATGAAACTCTTTGAACAGCTCGGTATACTCTTGAATCTCAGCATGGAAACATTTTTCCCCAATATAGACATTCTCAATCTTACCAGGATCCAAGAGATATTGATAGGAATGGTAGGATATATATTCTCCATGCTTCCATCAGCCATTGGACCAGGAGAGCTTAATGGAACCACAGGACTACCAATTCTCTCACTAAGAATCTCCCTAAAGTCTTCACACTCCAAACGGTCAATCTCGGGAAGAAAATAAGATCTATGATGCAACTCTTCCCAAGGTGGCTCAACTCTAGACATGGCCTCAATAATAGCTTCATCTGATGGATAAACACTATCAAGGCAGTCATGTGCATGGGAAGACTCAACTGCCCATGTAGGCAGCACATATGGGTCCTCCTCCTCCGCCCGCAAAGAGGAAGGACTAGGCTATACAACACATTCAATATTCACTTGATGTGCTATCATTGCTACAGGAAACAGCACGTTTGTTCCGGTAGGCTTACACGAAGGACCCGGTGTAGGAAGAATCCAAGGATCTTCCATATGGGTAGTGCGAAAAGAAACCGATATCAATGAAGACAAAGCCCCATCGGAACTAGACCCGATCATAAGAACAGGTGCTAGACAACTAAAGCTTCCCATAAGGGATGGATACATGCCCACACCCACACTCCCATTTGTCGGCTGAGAGTGCTTGACAATCGTGATAGAATCTCCCGAAGATGCGATAACACATGGATTCTTGAATGACATTTGATCAATCGTAACTATCTTCCCATTAAACAAAAAACATACAACTCGAAATAGAGAAGAAGCTACGGCTTGCATACTATACATCCAATTCCTACCCAGTAACAGATTGTAGTAAAGGGATGCATCAACCACCTTGACCTCAATCGCAATGGTCTTCCCTCCCAAACGGACCTTAAGAGAAGGAAGAATGTCGTGCAGCCGAAACGATCTGCCATCAAAAGTAGTCAACATGGTAGTAGATTTAGACAACTTGGGGGAACTGAAAGCCTTCCAACAT
>LPNX010023943.1:338729-358284 GCA_001517045.1 Pseudotsuga menziesii | reverse complement strand
CTTTCCAAGGTCAAGTTGTGACGAACCATAGTCCTTCGCACGAGTCACAACCTTAGTAGCACGCACCATATTTATGCAACCATGACCACTACTAGCTTTCGGCGGATCTTGATCTCCACCAGACTGATCATGGGTCCTCAAGTTCATGTTTTGATTATGGGGTAAAGGGTTGGTCAGCATAGTTGGGCCCTGTGCTATGAACCTCGAGGCTTCTTCTATATGAGGGCACAAGTGAGTGAGGTGATCATTCTTACACATTTTGCAAGGAAACTTAACCTTACGTTTAGACTCCTTGTCCCCCCCAGCATTGCGGGCGTTCTTGTCATTAGAATTGGAATTTTCATTCCTATTCCCACCCTTACGATTGTTTTTACCCTTCTTCTTCTTATTCCTTCTGGGTTGCTGGTTACCCTGCTGGTCTGACGATTGTACCAAAAGCACACTCACCGTTTGGGTGGGTTGAGATGAAGCCATGGCTTGTCCCAAAGCAGATTGGTTGATAGACAATTGACTCACCTATTTCACAACCGAATCCGCAGGTTTGGTACTCGTACAACCAACAATGCCATCGGCATGTGGTCCAGGTTTGACCTTAGGGTTGAAACTAGAACGCGGAGCATTAGGAATAATCTCATAGAATAATCCAAATTGAGCATAAATCAAATCCAATTCCTACACCCTAAAAATGGCTTGTTCCTTGTTCTAAACTATGGATGTAGAAACATCCTTTGTTATATAAGGTAGTAACGATTTAAGGAACCATTTGAGGAGAAACTCCGACAGTATGAAGGCTTTCATCAATCTCTTTCATCTACGCCACTCTTCGATATGGTCCAAGATATGCGTGGCTTTGTCTTGCCGAAATGTCGACAAGATTTCCGTATCAAAGTCGTAACGCACTGGTAGCTAGAAGTGGTTGAGAAAATTCATAGCTAGGTAATCGAATGCTCCCCTAGGTAAATCTATGTACCATTTCACTGCAGGCCCGGTGAGGGTGCGTTGAAACAGCCTTAAACAGATCGAATCTTCGTGTAAGGAATTAGAAGAGCACCAAAGGTGAAATGTAGTAACATGTTCACTAGGATCTTCTCATGGTTTTCCCTCGAATTTGGGAATGTCTGAGGGAATCTTGGTAGGGACAGCCGACCAAGCCGGGTCATAAGATACCGTATCATTCGTTAGTATCAACAAGTCAGGAAAATTTAACGTTGCGAGGAAAGGCAGCCTAGGTTGAGCAGGTCGATGCCACGCTCCCTGATAATTTTGGTTCACATAAGGCTGATTACCGTAACCACCATGGCCATGGCCATAGTGCCCTCCTCCCGTTTGACCCATGTAGGGTGGCATGGAAGCACCATAATGTGGTGTACCTTGACTATTTGGAGCTACAAAGCCATAATTCAGGGAGTAAGCAGGTTGTTGATACCTGTACCCATAAGGTGAATAACTCTGTGCATACTATGGTCCATAATATTTTCCATGAGAAGTTCCATAAGATGTCCCATGGGATGTTCCATGAGAGACTCCGTAAGTAGGAATATGAGGAACTCCCTGTGATAGACCATAGGACATTCCATAAGTAGGAATATGACCTCCCGAGACAACAGGAGGTACTTGACTCTGAGACACAACTACGCGAGTAGCAATAGTATGAACATGACTAGTAGCCACATTCCGGCCCGAAGGACCACGTGAATGAGGGGGAGAAATAACATTCAAAGAACTAGGAATAGAGGATGTTGGGACATGCAAAACGATGTAAGTGGTATTCCCTACAATCACTCGTCTTGGTTTCGATATCTGAATAGTACTACTAACACCAGGTCTAGGAAGAACGTGTGATGTAGCCTCCACCACAGGGATGGAGGGTGCAATGTGACTCGTGTTCCCAAATCTCTCCACATGGAAAGGAATAGGAGTGCCCCCAGGCGTAGTGTTAGGTTCAAAATCTGACTCGGCATGGTTTGTTGGATCATGTGTAGGGATACCAGACATGCCATAACTAACATAACTAGTGCTTGCAGGTTCATGATGAGTCTTGTTGCCTGAAATCCAATATCGATGACCTGTGAATGAGCGATCATACCTCAAGTGTGCAGGTATATCAGGTGAAGGATCATACTTCAAGTGTGTAGGTATATCAGGTGAAGGATCATATACAGGAGTAGGATCTTCTTCCCCAACCTCATGAGGTGGACAAGACAACTCAGGAATTTCATCTTCATGATCTCCCATCGTGTGTGAATCAATGTGAGAAGTAGTTCGCCTGGACTGCCTGTTTCTCTCTCCCAAAGGAGGAGCAGATGTAGAAGGATAAAGTCCTACTAAACAACGAGAACGGCAAAGTGTCAAACCTGAATCCATAATGACTCAAAAAATGAAAAAGAATCTTCTAATTACGCAAACCCTAAGGAAGCTAGCGTGCACAGAGCATACACCAATATAATCTAAAGCCAATCACAAGAAAACAAGGGTAGGATATGTGAGCTCCCGAATGAAGCAGGTATGTCTCGCCTAGGAGAGGCTTGAGACTCCCATACACAACAAGCAAAGGTTCATAACCAATTATTGTGGCCCTTAGCTTCAACGCATATAGAGACTGTGTTGTCCGACCCCAACCTGGCTGGGACACCTACAAAACAACCCCTGCGAAGTACCCCCTTGATAACCTAGGTAAGGAAACTAAGGTTACCTCAATATAATCAATGCTCAAGCAGACAGTCACAGGTGGGATTGACCGTATGGGAAGGATAGAAAAGCCTGAAACTCTCAAAATATCCCCCACATACGAATACAATCCTAGAAATATCTCCGGTGCTACTCATTTATGACTAGGGGTCATCCCAATCAATAACTGCTCACACTGCCTCACGCTTAACTCCCTTGTAAGAGGAGGATCCTAAGAAACACTAATTATACCAAGGAATTTCACACTCTCACCTAGATAGACACATACATGTTGTTGTTTAGTGGTCTTAGAGAATTTACTCACAATGAGCTATTCCAAGACCCTAAAACCTAATCTTGTTGGTGTACACTATCAAAGAAAATAGTGTAATCCATTTTAATTAAGCGTTTATTTTAATGGCTTTATTACTCAAAAAAGGTAGATGATCGTGCAACCAATGGTGTTATGATGTAAACATGAAGTAAAATGCACACCTAACAATCAATGCAAATGCATTGTGTCGAATGAAAAACAGGGCATGCTACTACGTGAAATGCAAAATTTTCTTCAAATGACAAATGCAACCATTCCGATATGAAATCCTAAGTAGTACTTCTCTAAGCAAACCTAGTGCAAGTACCATGCAAAATGCAAAGTGCAATGATGCATCATGATGTAAAAGAAGCAAATATTTTTGGATTTTTTGAATAAAAATGAGATAATAAAGCAAAAGAATGACACTACCAGCCCCAGACTCTGCAAGCACTATCAAAAAGCACCCAGGAAAAGCACTAAGGTAAAAGAGACCTAATGCACTAATCCCAAAACAAAAAATTGAAAATGCAAAGACAATAACATTCTTAAAAAAAAAATTACCCTAAAAAGCGTCTCTGGTCAGAAACAGAGGTGTATATAGACTCTAGAAGCATCAAAGGAGACTTAGTAATCATCAAAACTCACCCAATAACACTCAATCTTCCTCTAAAAGGAAAAACTCAGGGCATACATGACTATGTGCAGAAAACCCACGTATGTATGTGGATATCTCAGTAAAAATAGCGTGTACACGCGACTGTGAGGCAAAAACTCGCGTACAGGAAGAAAAAGAGATAAAAATGAAGGCAAATAGATAAGCTGAGACAAAATTCACACCTATTAGACACTACCAAGAAAACATGCCCCCAGACCCAACTCAGAAACAGAGAAATCAGATCAATTCAAGAACGTTGAATGCTGATAAAAACCCCCAAAGGACAATTACTAGGAACTCCCCAGCGGATTCACCAATTCTGTTACAGAGAGAAATTCCTATGGATTGGGGTACCACAATAGACAGCTTGACTCCATAAATCAATTCTTTCCTATATGCAAGAGAAACCAAATATCTAACACTAAAGGATCTCAATTCATACCTTATTTCAAACGGTTGATGTAGATCCCTGTTGAGCTTTCCAACTCCAGCTTGTATTGATAAATTGCTATCTCAACAACTCAGCAAACAAGACAAGCATGCTATATATAATTGTGTTAGACCTACTCTAGCATATATAATCAATAACATATAAGCATTTAAAAGCATCAATGGATCAAATACTCATTTAAATACACGTTATTGGACAGGAAAATATATTTCTATTAATATAAAATAGAGATTACAATAGTGACAACCTCTGTGGGCACGTCTCCGAATTGGAGAAACTGAGTCCCCCACTTGGGCCTCCACCACTTCAATCCTCCATCTCTTGATAGCAAGGTCACAAGCAAAAGGAAATCTTGGGAAGAACACAAAGTGCTCCAAGAGACAAAGGGATGCAGACTCAAGTATAAGCTCTGGCAACAATGGACTATAGTTTTCTTGCTCTTCAATTCCTCTCCCTTCAATGTATCCAAAGGGTTCCTTATATAGCTCTTCAATGGGGTAATGGAAGGTTGAATCCGAGCGATCTCAAGGTATATGGAAGGCCAAGAGACAAGTGAGTCGGTTCCACATCAAGGAAAACTCCAAAAGAATTTGGCCTTTTGCACACATCCCGATGTACATGGGTTTAAGGGTCAAATCCGCGTATATACGTGAGAAAGGGATTAAAAGTCGAGTATGGCAGTTATTGCATGTTTTTAGGGATGATATTGGAAACATCAAAGGTACAAAAATGGTCCATGGGGTCTAAGGATTCTGGAGAGGGACAGGGAAGGCCATAAAAGTGTGATTCACCATGTGTGGTAAAAACAACTGTAACAGTGGTAGTACACACATATTAAAAGAATTTAATTATTGCAACTAGTGTATTTGAATTAAAAGTATGCAAGGTGCATGTTCAGTGGTACTCGAAATCCTACCAGTTTTTTGTCTTTGTGAATCTTAACCATAGGAAAGTTGTGATTTCTCGAGGTGTTAGAAGCACAAGGTATCCCTCTTATGCACAAAGAAGGGATGTTGCATCAAGTTTTGGAATGAACCACTTGGTTAGGTATGAGGGTGGTAGGTGTACTCATAGCCTACCTTGGTGTGGAATAGAAGAGGTTGAGTATTCGATTGCAGGAGGAATGTGAGATGGTTTAATCTCGGTTTTGGGACAAAGATTGATGAACCGTGTAGATGAAGAGAATTCCTTTAGAACTGGAGGTTGCAGCGGTTGAGGACCAATGTCATTCGGTAGATGGATTATTCTTTATATGGAATCCAATGAAAAGGTTGGGTGAAGGTACAAAATGAGCATGATAGAAATAAAGAAATAAAGTGGGCATGGAAAAGCGAGAGGATGAAGCAACAAATGGTGATGGTGTAGTCACCATGAAGACACATGAAAAGAAAAAAACTTAATGGATCAACTTGCATGTAAATGGAAATATGGTTGTAAGACCTAGTAAGGCATGCATACCCATGGTAACTCACTTGTAAAGCCGAGATATAGACCTAGGTGATAGGTGGGTGTATGTGGAATTCCTCTGTAAAACTTTGAGGGGTGTTGGTGATTACTCTAAGTCAAGTTTAAAGGGGAAATTGTTGGGGTTAACCTTAACTAGACAATGAGTGAAAAGTGGTTTAGTTCTAGCACATAGTTTTGGAAACATGGTTTGTTATATCCCATGGTATTGCATTTAATGAAGCCTTTATAAGGATTGAGGAGGATCCATTATAAAGTGTTCTAGAGGTGAGTAGTGGTTAGCTCACTTGGCCTAGTTTGTCTGCTTTGGAAAGGGTAATCAATATCTTCATTGGTGTTCATTTTTTCCCACATGGGGTTTTACAGGCTATATTGATGTGTCTATTTGAAGGTTGGTTACTTATTGTTAACTTTATTCTTTCCTATTATTTATGATGATTATTTAAATCCTAATAGGGCCATTGAGTAGGATCAAAGGGTCAGTCAAGTAGGAGTATAGGAGATGATGATGTAGGATTGGGAGGAAATTCAAGTAGGAGTAGAGGACTAGATGATGAGGAAGTTGGAGGAAGAGGTGGATGAGACGTCGAAGGTGGAGGAGGATGAGGAGGAGGCGTAGTGGATGTGGAGGCTACGCTACTAGTTGAAGTAGCTAGTGGAAAAGGAGGTGGACTAACCTATGAAGGATATCCACCATGGTCTGACGATGAAATACTATGATGGATACCATATAAAATATCGTAAGCACCAAAAATGTGTTATACCAAGCTCTTTATATCATGAGAAATCATCCTCCAAAACTATGTGTGGATATGGTCTCTGATAATGTATATCACCTATTTAGGACGAGCCCCTCAATCCTCCAACTTCATAAAAAACCTGTTTGTGATGTCTTGTCGAAGCCTCTCATCTAGATTATGTCAAAGGATAGGTCTGGTTGAATGGGGTTCCTCAAGATGAGTTACATCCAGATCCATATCCTCCTCATCTTGAACCATAGGAAGTGGCACATTTCCATCAAATTTCCCAACAACTATAAAGTATATAGTACACAATACTAATTAGGAAATTTCATTAAATAAGAATTTAGTATAAATATTTTAAATATTTTTATTTTGCAGTAGGTATAAAAATAATAAAATGAAACCAAATTAATTCAAACTTAACATCAAATTTACCTATATCATATGTTGTCTCACCTTTAGTGAATAATATTTTGGGACACCCTCTCCAATCCAAGCTAGCATATGGATATGGAACCATGTCTAATCTAGGTGGATACTCGTTGACTCCTATTGGGAATCATCTTCCTCCACATGCGCATATGCACATATATCATCAACATAGGAGGGTGTCGGTCAAAATATTTCCTAATGGTTACAAATATTTCAAAAAATAAATAAAACAACTCTGAACCGAAAGGAAGTTCACCCTATCACCTAATACACACATGACATCGACTAAGAACATAACAAAAATGTCGTAAAAAAATATTATACCACCTAATACATTTAGGTGCATGCAGTAAAGAATCAACATAATATAATAGAGGGAAGTTAATGCACTGCCCATCACTTGTGATATTCGCAATGGTCTCCACCAACAAAGAGAGGCACCTAACATCCTCTCTACCAAAAGTAGAAATGGAGAGCTTCCCATCGCTGACCTGAAACTAAGTAGGATCGAGGATGTTAGAATCAACATATCTCTAAAAATATACTATATGATTCAATGCTACAACTGCAACTGGGACCTTAGAGAACCGAGGAACTTCCTCGCCTCTCCTAGAGATCCCTGTGATAAAATATATGTCCTCCCCAATGGGTACAAACCACTAAATGGGATTGTTGGTATATTTGACCACAGGTACATGTCTATAGCCTTTCTATCCTTAACTACAGGTGGGCGAATACTGTTGACATAAATATATGCAATCAATGAAATCTTCCTAATATTTCTAAACTTTTTCAAAGAAGAGATAGGGAGGGAAGGAACGAGATTACCTCTTGAAGTGTGTTGTTCGTAGAAGATCCTTTTTTCTACAGAATCCTTAGCATTTAGGCCTGCATTAGCATCCTACTAGCTAGTTCCTTACCTCTATATTTTAAAAATGTTAAAAAAACTCTAAATCTATATACCGAATAATGACAAAGAACACATAAAAATGCATAGATTCAAACACAACATTTGGGGGGAAATCATATTGCATCATATTAAAATGGGAGGAAAGTGATTACAGCCCAATAATAGGTGAATCCATTTCTCCCTTGCTCTAAACTATCCTTCTCCATCAATGCCAATGATCACCAAAGAAACTATGATTTGAGAAAGACTGTATCTATCCTCCAATTCCTGTAGTATGCCTTTGCTTTTCACTCGTGTCCTCCCTAATTCACCTCATATGCCTTCCATTTATAGGATTGGGATTTGAGCATCCTATCTCTTAGTTATGAATGCGGGATTAATATTTTTGAAGGTTTTGATTATTTCCTTCAAAAAACCCACTTTCCTTAGTTTTTAGGCAATTCAACTTGACTTTCAATATTTCTAGGACAATTAATGCCCATGTTAGGCATTTTTTCACCGTGTGAGTTATAGGAACTAGGATTTGGCCCTTAAGTGGTCAAGGACTTGGCCTCTTTAGAGGCACCTTGTCTTCAAACATTTATTCCTTTGTGGAAGTAGTGGTAAAATTCTTCAGAAACTATGATCTTCATGTTGCAGGTGAAGTAGAAATATGTTTTCAGACCAACACTCTCAAGGGTGTTAATTTTATTCTTAACAGATGCCCCCTAATGTGTGAGGTCCAGATCTATGTTGAGGGTCAAAATACATTGATTTATATTTCATTCTAATACTATTTGTGCTGATACTTTTTTAGTTATAAAGGCATGATGGAAAAGGATGGTTTATGAACGCGGGAATTGGAGATACACCTGCAAGTCAAACAAGGAAATTTACCAAATATATGATATCTTCCTAAGGAGGGTATACCCATGCTCAGTAGTAAAAAATAATGGCCACTAACAATACACAGTGGATCCATGTCAAAAATAAAAATTGTATACAAACACTTTTTGATAAGTGCAAAATATCTAGGTCTGTGTGGTGCTTTGACATGGCAGTCTAATCTTGCGCAATTTGGGAAGTGCATCGATAAGTGATACGATTTTTTTTTCTAAGGTCTCCAAATAAACCAACAATAGTATGAGTCTATAGCATGTGAATAAATGATTCGATGTCGAGCATAATAAAACACCATCTGATTACCGGTCATTGATGTATACCGTTAACAGATGCGAGGAGGCCCACCAATAATGATGATGGACTCTAAGGTACTTAAGTACAAACTAATAAGTGTGAATAGATGTTTTGAAGTCAAACACTTGTAGAATCAAACAATCAAGGGTCATTGGTGTATACCCATTGTCGTTTGCAAGGAATCTTGCCACTAATGAATGCAATATCCAAGGTACTCACTCGGGTTCCTAGATCTGTTTCTTAGATGATGATTTGGCATCGATAAGAACGGATCCATCAAAAGGAGGGCATTAATGCATCCCAAATCAACTGACACAAAATTGAGATCAATTGGCTGATATAATTTGGTAGAATTGTGAGATCCAACACTGTATACTGACACAAGGAAGGACAACATGATTGGTCAAAAACATTTGAGGAATGGCCGACACTGGTTTGACTTCCCTTGAACACATAACACGATGCAGAATGGAAACTTGGTAACATAATACTCGAGTAACTAACCATTGTGAAATTCATCAACTCCAGATGAATTAATGAAAGCTCCATAGATGACAGGAAAGATAACCTATCAGTGGAGATCTGTTCATATTATTGGTGCAGCTTCCTAAGGAAAATGTAAATGGTGTATCGACATCGGATACAAAAATGTGTCTTGTTCAAGGGAGACTATTATTGACTGTTTCCTTTATTTCAAAGATTCAATATGACATGATTCAAGTTTGCCCTTCTTTTAATTTTTGTGTTTTTTTAATTTTTAGTGCTTTTTAATTTTGGGTACTTTTTTCATTTATTAGCTTGAAAAAAGAATAAAGATTTCTATGGTACATGGGAGGGAATGAGTGTTGCATGTGTGTACTCTATTTTTCAAGAGCACGGGTTAGGCCAAGGCAAAGATACATATTGCAAACAATAGTTGAGCTAGTTGTGCATACTCTTACGAATGTTCCCTCCATTAGTTGGCTATCTAAAGCAGGATTATGTGTCGACGGACAGCGAAATAGAACCAAGTAACTGCAGTTATCAAATTTGATGCAATGAACAAGTAGGAAGGGGGAAATGTGGTTAATTTCATGCTAATTCTTGTGAAAAAACACCAAAATCATAAATCACAAATTAGTCATGGTCCATCAACTACCTGAATCAAATAGTTCTTGCATGTATAGGTCAACTTAAACATAAGCAATGGTTTATAGGCATTTTGAGCAAAAAGTGATTGCAAAAGGCATATACACAACATCAGCAATAAGCACAAAAGTAGTAAGCGCAAATGTTCATGCAGCTATTTTAACACATGCTTATGTAATCTAAAATGAAATAGGGAGCCCATCAGGAAATGGTCAGAACTATATGTAACAGAAGTATGTGGTCTCAAACTCTAGGTCATGCTGGGACTAATTGGGCTCCTAGGCCTATGAGAATAAATAGGCATGGGAACCAAAATGGAAATGGGGTGTTGACTAGGGTGTCCCATTTTTCGGTCGGCTCTTCTGTCAAAATGGTGGAAAATACAGATATGATGGGATGACCCACCAATTTCCAACAGGTTCGACCCTATGGCAATTTTGGATTGAAAAAGGTTCAAATGCATCTTCACAAAGGGATAACCTAAACCTATATGCATGCTTCCAAATATACTAGATACTATTGAGGAACATACAAAGGATGTTCCTATACTTAGGTGGATTTAAACCAAATATGCTCCCAGTGGCCCCACAAAAGATGTCCTTAGGTGGGTACATCCAAATTTTTATGATTTCAAGGATAGTTTCATCTGATGATAAAATTATGTGCAAGAAATCAAGTGAGATGGGATATATCACATCTAAAATGGGCCAAGTAACTAGATCATATTCCTCCATCAAGGGAATATTTTGATCCAAATCTCCTGAAGCCATTTGAATTGCTTGGTATGACACTTCTACAGCAGATATGGGTTGTTGGATCACAAAATTTCCCATGAGGGAAACATTTTTTAATGATCCCACCCTAATGTCTTGAACCTCCTTTAGAGAAACCCTAACGAAAGGAACATTTGATTGGATAGCATATTCAAGCATGCAGTAATCTAATTGGTTGATCATAACAATATTCCCCTGGTGAGGGAACCAAATCATTCGGGGCTCTGAAGACACTATAGTTATCATTACGTGTGTCCAACTATGTCCTAATAGAAAATTGTAATCTATAGGCACATCTACTACCTCAACATCTATTGTGACTATTTTTCCACCCCATTCAATAGGGCAGGATACAATGAGTTTGTGAGGAGAGAACAAATGTATGTCAAATGCTTTTTGCACAATATGGGATTGAACTAAGGTGGGTGATCCTAATGCTTTCCAACATTTGAATGACATGACATAGGTTAAGTCTCCTTCATCAACTATGGTTTGAAATATATTATTTCCATGAGATGTTACTTTAATTTGAAAAGCAACTTTAGAAGGAATTCTATAGGTTGATAGGTCTAAGTCTAATGTGATCAACGTCGCATCAAATGGTACAATAGCTCTAGTTGAATACAATAGTTCCTTTCTTTGTGCAGGACAATATTGCAAGACCTCCATGGTGGACATGGCACATGGTGCTTGAGCCATTTCCTCAACAACATTTTTTTATGAGAAGCTCTTGCATTAATATTATGCATTGTTCTACATAGATCACTTTTGGGGGGTGTGGTACTATGTCTATCGTTGGTTTCTCAATTGTGAGAGAACCACTTGGTTGTGATTCCAATTGATCCAATGTACTAGGAGGGACATCATAAGAATGAGATCTCATTTTAATGTTCACCTCGTGATCACACATGAATACATTGGAATTGGGATCATTTCCCTCTAGTAGGGATTTTGATCGGTTGCCTCCTGGAAGAGGTACCAACATTGCAGCAACCATTTAACGATGGTGCTGCAGAAAAGGTTGCATCAATACAACAGATTGTTGTTTCCCACTGTCTTGATTGGGATTCAGTGCATCTCCCTTCCCAAAGTTAGAATTTTTCTTACTCTTGTATTTCTTCTTATTTCCTCTAAGTTCCATGGATTTAACTATGAGTTTTTCAAGAGTTTGGGAAGGATTAACACTTTGCTTACCCTTATACTTCTTTTTCTTCCCCCTAATTTCTATGGATTGAAGCATGAGGATTTCAGAAGTTGGGGAAGGCTTAGCATGTTGCTGCATATCCTGACTAGCTATAGGTTCTGAGGTTTGAATAGACATTTGTTCCATTTGTTGGGTTATCTGATCAAGGTTGCTGATGGAACAAATCATACATTAGCATGAGGTCCATGTGGTAGCTTAGATGGATCAAACACAGATATTGCAGGCTAGTTCCAAAAGTATTGGTTACTTTCTGGAACCTCACCACTCCATTGTGGAATGGGACTCATGGGTGGATTTTCCCCTTGCGGGGTTAGACTCCAAGGATATTGGATATTTCCTAGAATCTAACCACACCATTGATGAATGGTTGGATTACACCCTTTCAGGATTAGACTTCAAGGAGATTGGTTATTTCCTAGAATCTTAGCACACCATTTAGATGGTCCATGGATTTTACTAGTATTCCAAAGTGGGTTTCCCCCTTGGGAAGGCTGCCCCCAAGAAGATTGGGTATTTCTTGGAACATGATCAATGGTTGGATTGTCTCCTAGTGTATTTAGGTCCAAAAAAATTGGTTACTTCCTAAAACCTGACCACTAGGTGGATTTCCTCCTAATGGAGTTGGGTCCCAAGAAGATTGGTTGCTTACTAGAACCTTACCATTCCATTGATTATGTCCTTGGTTTTGATTGGAATTCCAAGGTATGTTTCCTCCTTGCTGAGGTTGGATCCAAAAAGATTGGTTACTTTATGACACCTGACCACTCCATTATGGAATAGGGTTGATAGGTGGAATTCACCTAGGCATTATGCTAGGATAAATTAGAGGATAACCCTCTAGGGAATTTCCTCCCATCGTTGAAGGATAATTCCAATTAGAATTTGTGTTCCAGGATGTATTATTTCCGCCAGGAATATTAACATTCCATGGTAAATGGTTTCCCCCAAAATTAAAACCTAGACAACTATTGTGTGTGCCAAGAGGGTTTTGATAACCTCTCGCAACCATTTCAGGTTGCATTGATATGGTTCCTTCAACTCCTGACGAAGCCAAAGGGTTAAGTGTAATGTTCTGCATATTATCCCAACTTTAAAAAAGGCTAATGAGTGACTCATTTTTTGTAAGTATGATTGAGTTTAAAGGATGTGCTAAGGGTTTATTTTCATGAGAAAATGTGTGATATTCTATTTTTTCAATTTCAACTAAAGTAAGATCATCAATTCTATCTATGTTCTATCGATGATGTGACAAATTTTTAGAATTGATTTGATGTTGTTCTTCTCTAGTAACATTTGATTGGGTTTATAAGTAGTTAAGTTTCAAAGTCACAAATATGTGGTTCATGTATATGCCTCCACAATCTAGCGGGGCCCTCAAACTTGGGTAAATTTCCTTGCTACCACCTTGACAGGTGGATCGGGAAATTAGTCACTCTGAAGTTTAATAAAAGGATTGGTTTATTAGAGTATATCAAAATACAGTCAAACAATCCTAAAGGAAGCTAGACTCAACAAAAATCAAAGTATCCATACATCTAAAATTTTCCTAAGATAATCAGCAATAAAACTTCTTTCCAAAGAACCAAAGTTAAGTGAAAAGTTGGATTTAGAGGGACTTCCAAAACTTATTATCTCTTTAGGGACATTACGCCTCAAAAATTACCAAATAGTGAAGGTACGAGAAACATTTACATTATTCTTCAATTGCCAGGGGTGCAAGTGTTAGCTCTTGGATACTCACCCTCCCAAGGATTGAAAAAACCTTGTGTCTACCTTAGTTATTGCAAGTGTCCCCCACTCACAACAGCCTGTGTGAATCCCTGGGATAAGAAACTATGGTTACCATTTCACAATCGGTGACTGGGTAGGACAGTCGTCAGTCTAGGATAACTCAAATAGACTAACTATCTCAGAAAAGTGATTTCACCCCAAGGACTTGTCACTTAGCCGAGACACTGATATCTTTGGTGATATCAAAGATAAAATCTTGGTTGTTTTTAGATTAAGCATTTTTTTTAAAGGTAATTTGATTAGTTTCGAGGAGTGGTGGTGAAAATGATGGTGTTGTGACTTATGCTACTGAACCAAACCAATGCACATATTCCATTTAACCTATCTTTTCATTTTATGAACTTCTATAGTATAGGAGAGTAAGAGGTTCATTGAGATCCTTCAGATGTGCATGGTGAAACAAAAAATCACTTTCAAAAATTTGAAATCACTTTCAATTTTTGAGCAAGGGTTCAAGAGGTTGGCTTCAACTAGCACTAATTAGAAATGAAAAATGTTTGAATAATCAATGTTTTTTTTGTTTCCAATAAGTCTCTTAAACTGATGTGTACATGTAGGAATGTGATTTAATTTTTATTTTTCATTACCAGTTTTTACACTTGAGATCCACTTTCTCATTCACAGAACCACTAAAAGTGCAAATAAAGAGGATACCCGTGGCCCAACAATATGCTTCAAAACTTCAAAGGATTCCTATGACACTTAAGATCCACTTTCTCGTTCACAGGACCTCCCGAAAGCGCAAGTGAAGAGGATACTCGTGGCTCAGAATTTTGCTCAAAAATAAACCTATCTATTACACTTGAGATCCAATTTCTCATTCACAGGACCACCTGAAAGTGCAAGTGAAGAGGATACTTATGGCTCGAACACAACTTTTCTTAAGAAGCTTGACAATGACAAAAAATATCCTCTCATTGTGTTTGAATTGATCTTGAGTGGTAGGTTCGAATTTTGAGAATTTATGTGAACTTGATATTAAATGATGGTATGAAGAGTGTCTTAGTGGTGATTACAAGTTGTGTGGTAGGTTATAAATCCCATGTGTATTCAAAATTCATGGTCACAAGAATTCATAAATTGAAACAATGTCATGTTCTTTAGTTTTTTCAACAATTTTCTTATGTCACTATGTGATAAAAAAATGACCAATTTTAGACAAAATTTGAGACATTAAAGAGTGAAATAAATTAATTAAAGGGTAAACATGTCATAAAATTTCAGATCTGAGCATTCTTTTCAAGGAAAACTTTGAATAATACTAAAAATTAACTACTTCTGAAAGTGTTTTTTTCCTAGTTTTTATTTTTTTAAATTTTTCCAAGCTTTCCAAAATTGAGGGAAAATGTCCCCAAATGATTCAAAACTTATCCTAAAAGATCATATTAGGATTTAACAAGTGTTTTAGGATGTCAATTAAGGCTCTGCAAAGTTTCAAAATAATTCAATCAAAATCCAAAAATCAATGATCTCCAAAATTTTCAAACTCAAGCCAAAATGCACACCAAACTTAAAATCCTTCAAAAAATATCTAAATATTGATAAAATGGATGTAAATGATGTCTAAAACCTCCTTTAGAAGATTCCTAATACATCTACAGCAGCAAAAATCAATAAAAATGACCAAAAATTGCATATCTGACCATCAAAAATCAAGAATCATGGATTTTTGAAATTCCAACCATATGCACACAAAACTTCAAAATTATTCAAAACAATCCCTAATATTTGACCAAAATGTATTAAATTAGACTGAAAAATCAATTAGAGGAATTTATAAGCTTTCCACCACAAAAAAAATCACTCAAGACAAATGAGTAATGAGGATTTTATGCCTAAAACATTAAGAACCTATGACTTTTTTCACATTCTAGTTGGCACAGCTCTGTGAGGGATGAATAGAGTACTGATAGCATTATATGTAGTCTCTATAAGGGTTCCAAAGGAGGCTGAAACTCTTTCTACTTTGTTTAAAGGCACCAGCAAGACAGAGAAGGGAAAAAAGGCAGATCTAGAGCGAATTTTCTTGAAAACAGCAAAATAAATGGTGGATTCAAGCCAGTTTTGAACTATAGGACTCAATTGAAACCTTCTAAGAACAATATTAAGCATGCATCATAAGATTTGAAATACAAAAAATCACCCAAACAAGGTGAAATTCTCAAGAAAACTTGTTTCAAGAGCATATCCCCTTAGCTCCCCAATGGAGTTGTCATTCTCATGGTCGATTTGACTACAGGGACATGTCTATAGCCTATCTATCCTTAACTACAGGGGGGTGAATCCTGGTGACATAAATACATGCAATAAATGAAATCTTCCTTAGATTTATAAACTTTTTCAATGAAGATATAGGGAGGGAAGGAAGGATATTCCTCTTGAACTGTGTCATTCATAAAAGATCCTTTTGCTCTAGCCTCCTTATCCTTTAGGCCTCCATTAGCAGACTTCTAACTAGTTCCTTACCTATAGTTTTTGAAAACTTAAAAAAAAATTGAAATTTATCTACCAAATATGGACAAATAACACATAAAAATGCATAGATTCAAACACAACATTTGGGGGAAAATACTATCACATCATATTAAAATTGGAGGAAAGTGATTACAGCCCAATAATAGGTGAATCCCTTTCTCATTTTCTATAAACTATTCTTCTCCATCAATGCCAATGATCACCAAAGAAACTATGATGTGAAAAAGACTCTATCTATCCTCCAATTCTTGCAGCATGATTTTTCTTTTCACTCTTGTCCTCCCTAATTCACCCGTATGCCTTCCATTTATAGGATTGGGCTTTGAGCATCCTATCTCTTAGCTATGAATGTGGGATTAGAATTTTTGAAGGTTTTGATTATTTCCTTAAAAACCCCACTTTCCTTAGTTTTTAGGCATTTCAACTTGACTTTCAATATTTTTAGGACAATTAATGCCCATGTTAGGCATTTTTCCACTGTGTGAATTATAGGAACTAGGCTTTGGCCTTAAGTGGTTATGGACTTGGCCTCTTGAGAGCCACCTTGTCTTCAAACATTTCTTCCTTTGTGGAAGTGTTGAGGCCTGGAAATTTGCAGGCGGCAACAGTAAGGGATTCTCCCCAATCAACGTTCCCAACTAGCCCGTTGATTGTTTGGTATAGGGAATCCGTCTGGTTTATGGTCTGGCTACCGTAGGTCAAGGAACAAAACTAAGGCTTTACCGGTTGCGGCCCGGCCCACCGATTTTTTGTATTTTGACTTAAAGAAATGATATGCAAGTGCCTAACTAAATGCAGGGTGATCAAGCTGCAAGGAGCGGTCACAAAGTGATGCGCAGGTTCTTACCTCTCGTCTTGTGCTCGCGAGTAACCCAAACCAGATACAAAAGAAATAAGCTAACTATCTACACTGTCCCTAGGGAGCAAGGTTATCATTTTGGGTGAGTAATACACTTTCACATACATAAAGAAGAATCACAGGTAGCTGATACTTCTTCTAAAGCACACGAACACTTACAGATACTCAAATAACTAGATAGCCGATCATTTTATAACAACATCTATTACTCACAGCGAAAAATATCCAGAAATTACTGAAGAACATTTAGCAAGAGCATAGGTTCATAATATCGAATACTCTTACAGTAAATGAAACACAGCTGAAAACGAAATAGTTCCTCTTCAGCATTATTCATTGAGTTTACATTGATACATTTCGCTTTTCACTCTCTCCGACAGGTAAAAATTGCAGTTCATATGCAAAACGAAGTAGTTCATCTTACAAGTAAACAAATACAAAGTTTTCCAAGGAAAAAGCCCTTTTTCAGTCCTCCCTCCCTCTATTTAAACTACCCCCGCTGCCCCTTGGGCTGCCACCCAAACATGTGAATTTTCAGTATCTTCAACGATTCCGCTTCTTGTTCTGGCCGCTGCATTTTTCCAATCATTCTCTATGAGCGTTTTATCTTCTAACCAGTAACAAATGAGTCTTCCTCTGTCCATTCCTCCTTCATTTGCTCGCTTTGTCCTTTTCTGCGTTTTGCCTTCCTTGTGATCGTGCCGGTTCTGGTCCGACCAAGCCACGTCTTAGCCCATGGTCGCTTTGGTAGCACCGAATCCCTTCTGCAAACAATCACATTGCATTATTCACTGCAAAGGGGAGTTTTTAAAACATTTAACATTCTCTGCCCAGCATTGTAAATCCGCAAGAGACTAGCCATGTTCGCTCGGGAAAGGTATCGATTTAAGCTTTGGGTGGGAAAAAATATAAGCGGCGGTCAACCAACTTCTGCATCGAATGAGACAAGACTTCAGGAGCTGCCACAGCGGGGAAAAATAGAGACCGGGTGAGCGGGAACATGGGCGAAAAAGGGTAATCGGACGTCGGGGGGAAGAGTGCTTCGGGAACCAGGAGGGGTGGCTCATCCGCAACGGCGGATGGCACACTGGCAGGGGATAGGCGACGAGGTGGAAAACTCAGTTCAGGCAGGGGGAAAAACAAGGTCGGACGTCGGGTGACACTTGAGTCGGGAGCTAACTGTCTCCTCCTGGCCGCAATGGCGAGTGAGCGAAAGCTTATGGACGAGCGATTTTAAACTAGACGAATCGGGCGTCAGACGGTTCAGGAAATCGGACAAAAGAAAGGTCTAGGAGCCACAACGGCGGAAGGGTCGAAACTTCACAGTGCCCGATCCAGCAGTAAAAGAGGCCCGCTTAAAGGGAAACTGAGGTATTTGAGCAGTGCTAAGGATCGGCTGTAACCAACCTCGCTTATTTTTACAAAGGATGCGCTGAAGAACAACAAATTTTCTTCTCTTCGACCACACATTCACGACCCGAACCAAAAAAAATGAATAAGGCATACACAAATTACTGACATCCACCTTCAGAGACACGGAAGGAAACACGCTCAAGGAGCTTAAAATTTCAACGATCAAGCCACACAAAAATAATCAGGAGGGGCCCAGAAATTAAAACATTAATTTTGGGGGGGGGAGGGAATAGTTGCGGAAGCAACAACTGGTGATTACCTGGTGAACCTAGATCTCTGGGTGACCTTTCTTTGAGTAGCAGACTGTTTCCTAACCAAAATTCATTAAAAGAACTCTTCCAGCTGTCCGGATTTTTCCCATGACCGAAGTGTGTTCCTTAATCATTGATGCTGGTCCCATTCGGGAGAGGGGCAACCGAAACCTCCAAGTCCAGACTACTATGTTGAGGCTAGAGTATGATTTTCATTATTACCTCTGTTTTCAGGTAGCTAACAGTGTGGACACCATAGGATTGCAACATATAGTAAATAGCAGTATCCATTTGTTCCTCATTCCCATGCCATTTTAACACTTCGTGCCTTTGGACTTTTGTCCTTTTATCTGAGTCCTTCTGTACGCCCTTCTTACTGAATTTTAATTCAGGATCCTCTATCCCATAGTGCCCTTTTGTGTGAGTGGTGTACTTTAAGTCTCAGCTCACAGACGGAGAGGCTCTTTTGGCAATTTAGTATTTAAGCTTTAGCACTTGCTTTGATTTATGATGCTTTTATAGAAGTTTGACTCTTTATCTGCCTTTTGGCATTTGTTTTTCGGCATGGGATCATTTATATTTAATAAGTTGTTCACCTTGCTTCCTCTCATGGGTCCTTTACTGTCGCTCCTTAGAACATTTTGAATGTGACGTGGATGGAGCCCCGACATAGTACTCCAGACTCTTTGAATCCGGTTTAATTCACAGGGGTTAAGCTGGACTTCAATGCACACAACATTTTATTCGAGAAAACTGCAAGGCCGGAAGAATTCTTTAAGAAATACACAGGCTGATACTCAACATATTTGCCATTCCCAAAAGACCTTAATATCCCTCAGAAAAACGC
>LPNX010023943.1:241419-334020 GCA_001517045.1 Pseudotsuga menziesii | reverse complement strand
CGAAGGTATCCCAGTCTGGGATAGAGTTAGCGGGCAATCCAAAATACCACGAGGCCGCAGCTCCTTTGAGGGTGTGCGGGAACAGTCTACACACTACATCTCCGTGTTCCCTAGCCTTCAGACCTTCTATTGCCAAGTATAAACTCTGTAGGTGGTCATCCACTAGGATTTTCTCATTTGGATCAAATTTGGGCAGTAGCTTCTCAAAGAATTGAGGTAGGTCATGCAAAGGTGGGGTCAGATTTAGAGGTGATCTGGCTTTCCAAGATGGCGGTGGATTTGCGTTAACGCCGGCCATAAGTTGAGGCGGAGAGTGAGGGGGTGAACCAACAGGAGAGTGAGGACATGAACCAACCGGGGTGTGAACAGGAGAACTGTAAGGAGTGTCTGGGCCCACTTGGTTCAAAGGCAATTCAACCTCCTGTATGGCAGTTTCCACAAGTTCTTCCCAGTCTCCAACCAACACTGAATATTCAATTAGAGGACGATCTTTCTTCTTGTACTCTCTTCTAGGCAATTCGTGGATAACAGGCAACCCTCCAATCTTCTTTACATAAGCCTGGGTATGTCTTCTCAGATCATTTACAATTTCGTTGCGAACAGGATATAGATGTTCTCTGTTGTCTTCTTCCGAAATTGGATTACGCAGTCCACTACTTTCAGAACTGTAACCAGCGGAATAATCTCAGGAAAACAGGTTTCCTCGGCCAGCCATGCACTGGCGGCCCTCCTTCTAGCACCAAAACTGTTGAGGCCTGGAAATTTGCAGGCGGCAACAGTAAGGGATTCTCCCCAATCAACGTTCCCAACTAGCCCGTTGATTGTTTGGTATAGGGAATACGTCCGGTTTACGGTCCGGCTACCGTAGGTCAAGGAACAAAACTAAGGCTTTACCGGTTGCGGCCCGGCCCACCAAGTTTTTGTATTTTGACTTAAAGAAATGATATGCAAGTGCCTAACTAAATGCAGGGTGATCAAGCTGCAAGGAGCGGTCACAAAGTGATGCGCATGTTCTTACCTCTCGTCTTGCACTCGCGAGCAACCCAAACCAGATACAAAATAAATAAGCTAACTATCTACACTATCCCTAGGGAGCAAGGTTATCATTTTGGGTGAGTAATACACTTTCACATACATAAAGAAGAATCACAGGTAGCTGATACTTCTTCTAAAGCACACGAACACTTACAGATACTCAAATAACCAGATAGCCGATCATTTTATAACAACATCTATTACTCACAGGGAAAAATATCTAGAAATTACTGAAGAACATTTAGCAAGAACATAGGTTCAGAATATCGAATACTCTTACAGTAAATGAAACATAGCTGAAAACGAAATAGTTCCTCTTCAGCATTATTCATTGAGTTTACATTGATACATTTCGCTTTTCACTCTCTCCGACAGGTAAAAATTGCAGTTCCTATGCAAAACGAAGTAGTTTATCTTACAAGTAAACAAATACAAAGTTTTCCAAGGAAAAAGCCCTTTTTCAGTCCTCCCTCCCTCTATTTAAACTACCCCCGCTTCCCCTTGGGCTGCCACCCAAACGTGTGACTTTTCAATATCTTCAACGATTCCGCTTCTTGTTCTGGCCGCTGTGTTTTTCCAATCATTCTCTATGAGCGTTTTATCTTCTAACCAGTAACAGATGAGTATTCCTCTGTCCGTTCCTCCTTCGTTTGCTCGCTTTGTCCTTTTCTGCGTTTTGCCTTCCTTGTGATCGTGCCGGTTCTGGTCTGACCAAGCCACGTCTTAGCCCATGGTCGCTTTAGTAGCACTGAATCCCTTCTGCAAACAATCACAATGCATTATTCGTTGCAAAGGGTAGTTTTTAAAACATTTAACATTCTCTGCCCAGCATTGTAAATCCGCAAGAGACTAGCCATGTTCGCTCGGGCAAGGTATCGATTTAAGCTTTGGGCGGGCAAAAATATAAGCGGCGGTTGACCAACTTCTGCATTGAATGAGACAAGACTTCAGGAGCCGCCACAACGGAGAAAAATAGAGACCGGGTGAGCGGGAACATGGGCGAAAAAGGGTAATCGGACGTCGGGGGGAAGAGTGCTTCGGGAACCAGGAGGGGTGGCTCATCCGCAACGGCGGACGACACACTGGCAGGGGACAGGCGACGAGGTGGAAAACTCAGTTCGGGTAGGGGGAAAAAAAAGGTCGGACGTCAGGTGACACTTGAGTCGGGAGCTAACTGTCTCCTCCTAGCCGCAAAGGCGGGCGAGCGAAAGCTTATGGACGAGCGATTTTAAACTAGACGAATCGGGCATCGGACGGTTCAGGAAATCGAACGAAAGAAAGGTCTAAGAGCCGCAACGGCGGAAGGGTCGAAACTTCGCAGCGCCCGATCCAGCAGTAAAAGAGGCCCGCTTAAAGGGAAACTGAGGTATTTGAGCAGTGCTAAGGATCGGCTGTAACCAACCTCGCTTATTTTTACAGAGGATGCACTGAAGAACAACAATTTTTCTTCTCTTCGACCACACATTCATGACCCGAACCAAAAAAAATGAACAACATACACAAATTACTGACAGCCACCTTCAGAGACACGGAAGGAAACACGCTCAAGGAGCTTAAAATTTCAACGATCAAGCCACACAAAAATAATCAGGAGGGGCCCAGAAATTAAAACATTAATTTGGGGGGGGGGGGGAAACAGTTGCGGCAGCAACAGGAAGTAGTGGTCAAATTGTTAAAAAACGATGATCTTCGTGTTGCGAGTAAAGTAGAAATATTTTTTTCGACCAACACTCTCAAGGGTGTTAAGTTTATCGTTAACAGGGAAAAAATTAGAATGCCTATCTATGATTATCCTAGCGTGTAATCAACTAGGTAAGGAATGTAGTGTTCCCCTTGAGTGATGTGTTCTGCTCATAAAAATTGAGGATGTCAACAACTCTTAATATGTGTCATGTCTATGAACTAATGGGACAAGGGTATAAATATATCTCCCTCACCCTAGCCTCCCACTCTCTCCGAAAGTTATATCGGTCAAATTGAGCTTCTTGTTGTTGCCTCGCCTCACATTGCTCATGTCTCTATTTGATATATAATATGAATTATATAGTGTCATCAAAATAAATATAAAAATATTATATGAGATGTATATGTATTAAAATAATTTATTTTTTTTGCAAAAAAATGACAGACAGTGTGCTTATATAAATATAACGCACTGTGAACAATGCACTTATATAAATCTAACCACTAGTACAGAATGAGAGATAAGTGACCAAAAACATGACCAAAATCCGGATATAAATGACCACTTTCGATTTGGCAATCACTGGTGGCTAATTTTCGATCTCTTATCATGTGACCAAAAATGTGGCCATATTTAGCTTGGACATATATAGCTTTTTGTCTAGACATTAATTTTGTCATATATTTGTTCATTAATCTGGTCATTAATTTGGTCACATATTTAGTCATTAATTGTCACAAGTAATGACCAAATATACGACCAAATTAATGACCAAAAATATGACAAAATCAATGACCACGAGATAGCCATAAATGACAAAACTAAATGGGACCACATTTTTTGTTGCGTGATAAGAGACCCAAAATTAACCACCAGTGATAGCCAAATCAAAAGGGGTCATTTATATGTGGATTTTGGTCATTTTTTTTGTTACTTATCTCTCATTATGTACTAGTGGTTATATTTATATAAGTGCATCACTCACAGTGTGTTATATTTATATAAGCACATCATCTATCATTTTTTTCAAAAAAAAAGAAAAATTATTTTAATACATATAATTCTCATATAATATTTTTATATCTATTTTAATGAGAGTAGATAATTCATACTATATATTAAATAGAGATATGTTCATACCAACATCCAATTGGTTATGATCTTTGTGAGAATAGGAACATTGAAGATGAAGGATATGTCAGGGATGGAAAAAATGATGAGCTCTGCATTAAACCTATTCTCTGACCTAGCTTTTGCCGGGGCTCATGGCCGCCGGGCCTCCACAGGGTCGGCTCTTTTGGTAGATGCTGAGAAGGTTAGCCAGCGACTCTGGCCTGATAGTGGAGGTGGCCCACTAGCCCAGAGTTGGGAGTTTTGTTTTTCAGAAAAATCTCTGTTTTTCTTCAGTATTGGAAATTATGGGAGCGACGAGTCTTGGAGAGGCGGCGGGCTATTACATTTGAACTATGTTATGGACCAGCTGCATCGTGAGGCTACCTGGAGTGCAGGTGCAGGGTTTTTTACCTTTTATCTTCGTGGTGGAGCGGCTATAGAACAGCTCTGTGCGAGTATACAGGTTGCGGGTTATTCTTTTTCATTCTTTGTTTTGCAGGAAAGAAATCTTATTGCTACATGTCTTTCTTATGTTGACAAAATCGAAGGAACAAATTGGAGAGCGGGCTGCATGCGACCTGTTAGGCCTCTTACGGTCCATCCATATGGTGACAAAAGGTATGAATCTCATGAACGGTTTCCAGTTCTTGGCTTTGGGACAGAGGGTGTCAAATACCAGATTTTTATAAAAACCCTTTCAAGAAAAACAATCTTGTTGTGGGTTTCTGATCAAGATACAGGGGAGACAATAAAAAAAATGATTGAACAGAGAGAGGGTTACTCTCGATTTTATTTCTACATTATGTTCGGAGGTAAAGTCTTGAATGAGGATGATAGGCTGAGGGATCGTCAGATTGTTAAGAATACTACTATGTTTATGATGAATCGCTTGCGGGGAGGAACTGGTCCTTCATCGTAAAAAGATGCAGCCCGTCCAAAGAGGCCACAGACAGAGGCGACCTCTACTGTTCATCCCAGCCCATACATTGTGGAAAAACTAGAATCCACACCAGTTCTGGAGATAAAAAACGAACAGGTTAAAGGAATTTTTAGTTCTTTACAAGATGAAGTAGTTATTTGCAGGTTTAATGGGTATTGGCCCAAATCACATGATCTTCATGCCTAGATTTTCCATCACTAGACAACTAATTGCCAGATTTTACTATGTTCAAAAGGTTTTTTTATAGTTCAGTTTGACTCCCTGGATGAGTATCAGAAGGTCTTATTGCAGGGACCTTGGTTTTGGGGGAGAGCTGGGCTCTTCATAACCCCTTGGTTCCCAGATTTTGATGCTAATACTATGGTGGTTACAAAGATGCCGGTATGGGTGCGATTACCTAATTTTCCTCTTCCTTTTTGGCATCATTTAGTGCTGGAAGACATAGGCAATCTTCTGGGCAGATTCATCAAGAGTGACAATGAAAGGAAGGACAAGGGCTTATTTACATATGCCAGAATTTGTGTGGAGATTGACCTCAGCAAAGGCCTCCCAGATAGATTACAGCTGAAACATGAATCCTACACTTGGTTTCAGAGTCTGGACTATGAAAATGCAGCTTTCAGGTGCCGATTCTGCCATCTGACAGGTCATCTTCAAGATACATGCCCTCTTGTGAAAAAATTCCCAGAAAAGAAAAAGGGGCCAACGACAAACAGAAAGAACTGGCAGGCAGATTATGTCCCAGTTCCAGATGTGGAAGTTGGTAGTGAGGATGAAGAACAGCAAGATATGCAGAGAAACGAGGAAACAGTGGTGCCTAATGCCGTAAAAGCACAGACAACAGAAACTCAGACATCCAGTGTGGACACTCAGACAATCTCGGAGAATCCAATGGATACATCTGCTAGTGGACAAAAGCGTGCTCACGAATCTGCCAGTTCAGAATCTGATAAGGACATAGCGGTGTTTCAACAATCAGAGGAGGCAGTCTGTAATCAGCTGATTGTGGCTGAACCAAAGATAGGGGCTTGGATTGAAGTGAAATCTAGGAAGAATGGGGGGAAAAAGGGGAGAATAGAGGAGTACTATAATCCTTGATCTCTATGTTAGTATAATATCTTTTGTTGTTTTTCTTTTGCATGACCGGTAACAGTTTATGACAATGTATGGGACTATTTTGTCTCAATACATCTGCAGATGTAATTTTGTTCTTTTGAAATAAAATTACGACTTTTTCCGAGGAAAAAAAAAAAAAACCATCCAATTGGTTACATAAAGTAGAAAGGAACTACCCAACAATAGATGGGACATAAGACAAGTATTACAAATCAATGGTTAGGGAAAAGTCACGGGAAAATAGGGAACCAAGGAAGATCCCAGATATCAAGTGAAAAAACTTCACAACTTCAAAGACAAAGCAAGTTTGTGTTGTGAATCCATAGTCATATCCAAGTAATGTGGGTAACGATGTGACATCGTTGTAAGCTTATCTATTTACAATAGTTTACAGAAGATGAATTGGTTCAAAAAAAATTAACTGAAAGCAATTACTGTAAAATGTGTTTTTTTTTAAGTTTATAGAGAGCAGTTGCAACAAATATATTTGTGTTCCTTATAGGATTCAATTTGTTAATATTGTGCACTCTTTGTTCAACATCTTGCGCTAGAATCAACTTTGGTTTCTATAAAGTTTTTTTCGAGCATAGGATGACGATGGAATGACTTTCTAGTATTCCTATTATTTTCTCTAAGGTTGGTTGTAGTGTATTGGTCCAAGAATTGATTTCATCTAGTGACAAGCTTCTTAGACTTGTAAAAACAAATCTTACATCATTGTGGCTCAAATTGCAACTTATCTAAGGCATATTTTCATATGATGCCTCTTTTTATTAAATTGTTCCCAATTAGGTGTTGTGATGGCGTAGTCCTTGCTATTTCACAATCCAAAATTGTTTCTATTGCAATGATGAATTCCTTTTTCAAAAGATTTGATCTGAATGACAGGTAATTTTATACCAAAAATCTCTTCCCAAACAAGTCTCATGCTAGGCCTCATGTGGTCTACAAAAAGAGGACAAATAAGGTTACCCACTCTCTTGTACTCTTGTAACGAGACACTTAGTAACTATAAGCTTCAAAGTGACTACAACAATACAGTTGAAATTATGTGCATGTCGCTTACTACCTCTCACCAATGAAAATTGGTATCTATTGATATTGGAAGAGTTTGTCTAACTTATGGTTTCTCTAGTTTGAAGCCAATCAAATGGGTATAAGGTTTTACACCATAGAGCATTAATTGGCTTGTGCACATCCTTGAAGTCATTACAAAATGTAAAAACACAATTTTTGTAGCACATACATTTTAATCCCAAGACCCACCAACCCAAAATTAGAACACCTAAACATAAAAATACAATCTACACAGTCTTACTCATGCAATGACCTAAAAGGAGGGACATGGAAACTATTATCCATGACCAATTCCAATATACCTAATGAAGTTCTTATAGAAAAGCACAAAAACATCCAAGGAGAAATAAATACAATAGATGAACAAAAATGACTTTGAATTTTCTGGATATTATCTCCAAATTCCCCCCAAAAACTTATTCAATAATAAGCACTTAGCGTTCCCAACCAAGCCCTCTTACAAGTACCTGAATCTAATGTTTGGGTCAAAGCACTTCAAAGTTGACTAGAAAAATGTTTGGTAGAAACACAGTCATAATGGATACCGAGTATGAGAAACTTGTCTTCCCAATGAGCCCTTTACAAAATTATGATGCTATGACAACATAATCAATAACGCATAATCTTGTGTGAAATTTTAGTCAAGTATCTAGTTAAGAGAAAAGGTTACATACAATAGAATAATGCTTGCATGAAAATAGAACTAAATTAAACATTTCTTTTATGGAAGAAGAAAAAAATACTTAATAAAAAGAACTATGCACCTTGCACCACATCCTATCTACTGAATAAGACATTTGTAATCCTTAAGGAAAAAAGTATTTTGAGAAATATATTAGAGAAACTAAAAGAAATCCCTTCACAAGCCTCAAGTTATTTGTGCTCTTGAGAAACATTACCAAAGTCTTGAAAACCTCCTCATGTTTTTCAAAATGAGAATATCCCCCCTCCAAATCACAATTTGTTGATGCTCAAATGTAACAAGGATTAATGGTACCATATCCTGCATTAGGTGAAGAAAAAAACAACTAAAATGATCATATTTTCATGATATATTTTAAACAATATGTGCAACAATATGGAAAAAAATTGAGTCATTTATCCCACTTAATAGACACCAAAGTTCTTGATTTTTTCAACTTATGAATTGTTTCTTTGAGATAGCATACCCTAAGTTTTGCACCCATGTTCTTGTAATCACTTGTTGATATCCATTTACAATCAATCATTACAAGTTCATTTTGTTTGAAGGATTCATGTGCTATTCACATGAGGTCATAGTACACACCATTTTTCAATGCAAGAATATATTAAATGCAACGAAACACGTGCAAAACATGCAAGATACATATCCTAAACATAAAATCTCTAAATAATAAAATGTTACAGCATGCACACAACAAAATATGTAACCAATCACTCATTTTTGTCAAAGCTTTTCATTCCTCTGTTTCTCAACTCCCTTGTTTCTATTGTCAACCCATAAATATTCATCTTGATCATCCTTGCATGGATACAGTCATGTGGTTTCCACAACATTAGTGGAATAACATGTTTATCTTTCAGTGTGTAGTGTATGCCTCTGAATATTCATCTTGATCATCCTTGCATGGATACGGTCATGTGGTTTCCACAACATTAGTGGAATAACATGTTTATCTTTCAGTGTGTAGTGTATGCCTCTGTACATTATGATGGTACAATATTTTTTATAAATTATTTTCCCACCAGTTTTTTCCTGACCCCAAGATCATCTGCTATGCAATACATGAATAGACTACCATGTACATATCTAAAATTACCAAAATATTCACAACATATTGTATATCTATGATTGAATCAAATCAAGTTTATCTTAATTTTCCCCAGTACAATAGTCAACAGGACGAATAACAATCCAAACTGCAAGGATAGTAGCATGACGTAACATATTAACCTAAGTTTTAATCTTTGATGACGTAACATATTAACCTAAGTTTTAATCTTTGATGTAAATAGTAGCATAGAATATGAGAGTTTGTATCTATTAGCGGATCATAATATCACCATTAAAAGACGACCACAAAAAAATTGTGGCTAAAATTGCACAAAGCATTAAAGAGCCCATTCCTACCTCAAAAGGGGAGGAGCAATGAAGTTGATTAGGATCCTAGTTGCCTGGAACTAAGATTTGCATTGATTGGATATATTATCTATAATTATAAATGGAATGTGGCTTAACTTCAGACTAGCAGTAGAAATAATAAGTCGTTGGCCACAGATATAAGTATACCATGGATCTTTTAATTTTTGGATGGTGACACTATGAGGTCTATTTCAACTCAAATAAGACATATATGTATCTATACCTTGACTTATTCATTGAACATTGAATGGTTTTACACATTTTCCATTATTAGTTCAACAAGAGAAAATATACCAGGGGAGAAGCTCAAGAAATGCAAAAGAAATACAAATTTTAATAATTTATATCCAATTTCAAAATCATAAACTTAATAATTAAATCCATATATCATATGATATTTAATAAAACATTCAAACAAAAACATCCATGCATCATGTGACATACAATGACATAATTTAACATCATTTATTTAAACTCTTATGTACAAAACTACATGGATATCAAATTTAGAATGAATAGTGATCATATATGGCATCAGATATAGATAGTAAATTTAAAACCAAAATGGAAGAAGAAAGCTGCAAACCACTAGCAAGGATTAAGTATTAAATAACATGTTCTAGATATTTTAATTCTATGCCTTGCAATAAGAGTTACACAATGTGTGGTTGAAGTATCAAAATAAGTTAAGCATTAGATGTGGGTACAATATCAAAATCATCTCAGCATTGGGTGTGGGTGCAGTATCAAAAATTAAACCAAATAAGGATCAGGTGGGGGTGAGACAATCGTCTCGTAAACTCTGGTGTAGTCACATTGGGTTCAATCATATATGGTTGGAGTTCCACCTATTACCTCAGTGCCTAGGTGTTGTATAGATTCAATTGTGCAATTGAAGCATGTCTCTTCGGGGCGTTTTATAGCTTCATGTTCTGTTTTTCGATACGGCCCAGTTCAGTATCTCAACTCATATACCATTGGTCTATCATATTTGAGTTTATGTCAATGACATTCAGTACAGATGTCTCTCCCAAAGTTAATATACACCTCAAACGTTCACCGTTATTTCTCTATATAATATGAGATTCCTTCATAATTATCACATGCATTTGTAGCTTAGATCAATTTAGATTTTCTCTCCCCAGCATGTGCTCGTTTTCCTTTAAACCCTAGTCGACCCCTTGAAACACTATATTTTTTCAAGGTTTACTGCAAGAGACTTGTAGGATCTAAGAATATGATTGAATACATATCTAAGAAGAGAAAAGGGATATCCTTTTCTATGGAAAAAAGAAGAGAAAATGGAGCTAGAATTCAGGAAATTCTAAACATGGTGATGAGATTGGTGTCGGTGGACAAAAATTGAAATTTTCAAGTATTGGTATTGAGCTTCACATTGAGTCTTCACTGCCTCTAGAATGGTAGCAATGTTTATATCTCCAGGTTTGTTTCCTCCTTTTTTTTTCTTGATTACATATTGTGTTTCCCTTTTATTCATGGCTTTTTGGATATTGTTGCCATTGAATTCACCTTCAGGTTTGTTTGATTCTTCTAGTTTTTTCTTGATTACAAATTGTGTCTCTTTTATTAATGGTTTATTTTATTGATGATTGAATTCATCAATGATTACAGACAGGGAAAATATTTTATTACAATTTAGCCACAAAAGAGAAGACTTGGCATGATCCAAGAGAAACAAGTCTAGTTTCTGGATGTCACCTTATGCACTTGGACCTCGAAAGAAATATTCTAGAAAATAGTCATATATGGAAAGATAAATAGAAGGAAAAAACTTGCAGGTGGAGGAAAGAACTTGTCTTATCTATTTGACGAAAAATAACGGAGAGATGATTTGAGTGTCATGTGTTTCTAATGTTTAAAATGTTTTTCCTTCATGCCCCATTACGTTCATCCAATCGACCTCAATTTGGAATTTAAAAAAAGAAGAATATCATGCCACCCTGGTAGACACTCATTTTTCTTGATTATGATCATGCCATTGTACATGACACAAAGTAACAACGAATAAATGTGTTTTGGAGCTCTGTAGATTTGAATCTTATGTTGTTTAATGACAAAAAGTTGTATAGAAATTTACCTTTTTCTAGTGGGCTTAAGTTGGAAAGAATAGGGGGCTGGTGAAATCAGCAATGGTTAGTTTATCGTTATGTAATTATCTATTGTATAAGATGGTTCTATTCACAAATATATCGAATACATAAATATTGTTTGTCATTATTTCTATGCTATTGTGATTTTTTGCTAGGCGGCCAGTTCATCCTTATTTCAATTCATGAAAACCACGAAAAAGTTTCATTGTCAAAACCATGAAGAATGGATGCATATGGAGAATTAATGACCTCTCTGATCCTAAATGAGGGCGCTTTTGAACTAAATTTGTACTTTCATATTCATCTTTACCGTTAATCTCCTTGAAATGTGTAATGTTTATGTGTTTCTTTAGTTCCTCGCGGCTTCCTACAACATCAGGGAGTAAAACAACAACATATAGTATATGTACAATTAATTTTTTTACAAAGTATGATTGGGTTTCTTGATATGATTCCATTTAAATCGTGCATCCCTACGCTCTCTTCCGATACATTCCCTAAACCAAACTATTGGTGTGAACAACAATAGAATTTGGAATAAATGACCCTTTACACCAGTTAAATATTCTAATTCAGATTGACCCACAAATATTAACCTGTTGAAAGAAAACAACTTACAAATTTTAGAATATGATACATTCACTAGCATAATAAAATTTTGACCTTGTTATCTCATTTTCAAAGCAAAGTGAAAAGGTTTGAGAGTAAAGTGTTGAAATATTGTAACTTCAAATAATATTCTAAATGTATTTTACTGATGTAACCTATGGGAGATGTTTTATTCCTTTGTCAGGATGTTACTATTGTATTTGTTCATTATATATTCATGAGATAAAACCTCCATGTAATTCAGGTCAATAGAACTTTCCTAAATATAATATAATATTGTTTTGTGACTTCCTAGGTGAAGTAGACCCAGTAAGTTTGTTGGGGCCGACTTGTTAGGGAAAAAGTCAAGTGAAAAAAAGAGTATAAATAGAGGAGGTGTGTTCCTCATTTGAACACACACACTCACTTGTGTATAGTGCATAGGGGAGAGAGAGAGAGAGAGAGAGAGACGTGTCTACAAGGAGGAAGAGCACCTATTTGGGGTTTTATCTTTGTACTTTTGATATATCTATATAGAGAAATTTTTGATGGGTTTTCTTCCCCTTGAGGGTTTTCCGGGATAAATCTGTGTCTATCTTGTGATTGTGTTTCTTTCAGTGATCCTGCATATGCTATTGTTGTGAAATTGAATTGAATACTAATGATATATAGCTAAGCATATGGATTCTTAACACTGTATCAGAGCTAGCCTAAATAGAACAACCTTCACAAGGTGAAATTCTCTCTCCTCTCCCTCCAGTAAGAAATTAGGTTTTCTCTCAAAGTTAGAATTTTGAAGATCTGATTGCATAGAAATTTGTTCCTCCATAGAGTACATCTATTGATCCTTAGATCGAAATTTTTGAGTGGGTAGATCTCTGGGAAATTCAAACCCTTGTTTGGATTTGGACCAAAAAACTGCAGAAAGTGCAGATCAAAATATCGTAAGTAAATATTGAAAGGTGAATACTTGGAGTCTCCAGAAATCAAGTGTACCAATCAACTCACCGCATTCAATGGCATCTCCTTGTAAGGTCAGCTTCGCATTTTGACAAATTTCATTCTTTTAGTGACCTCCTGGATAAGATGGCCCTAAGCACTAAGATTGAGGACAAGATAGAAGGCATAGATAACTTCTGAGCATCAAAATATAGGATTGGCCTCATTCTTAGAGAGAATGATCTTGATAAATAAATCAAAGGAGAAGTTGTAAAACCGAAAGAACAAGAAGCTAAGGAAAAGCATAAGAAGGACCTAATTAGGGCTATGAGAATAATTGTTGATTCTATCAAAGATCACTTGATTCCTCAAGTGTCATCCAAAGAGACTCCTAAGGAAATGTATGATTCCCTATCCAAAATGTATGAAGGAAGGAACATCAATAGAAAGATGAATTTGAGAGCTCAATCGAAAAGTACCAAGATGATCAAAGGAGAATCCCTTGATGAATATGAACTAGTAATGACTACTCTCAATGGTCTCACCGGACCTTGGGATTCTTTCATCCAGACTATGTGTGCTAGAAAGGAAAGCATGAAGTTTGACATTGTATGAGAAGACTGCATCCAAGAGGAGGCTAGAGTAGCCAATAGAGAAGCTTCACTTAAAGAATATGATCAAGCCCTAGCCACCCATACTAAAAGAGGAAGAAGTCAATATAACTTCAATAAGGAAAGCATCAAGGAGTCCCAACCTCCCAAGAGGTTCCAAAGGACAAGAGGAAACAATCAAAGGAAATACTATTCTGGTTTTCAATGTTTCAATTGTCACAAGATAGGACACATTGCCAGAAATTGTCCATTGAAGAAAGAAGAATACAAAAAGAACAGCAAAAAGCATCATGCACACCTAGTTGGATATGAAGAAGAATAGGAAGAAGGACATCAAAGAAAACAAGAAAAAGAAGAAGATGCAGAAGAGTATCATATTAGGGGAATTTTGAGGTCTGAAATGGGCCTCATAAAAGATATAATAAAATATTGTGAGTTAGGCATTTTCTGGTGGAGGTATATTTACAACTCATCTCTTACACCATAACCAATGTAACCATAAAATACTTTTGAGTTCATAAAATACTTTTGAATATAATATGATGAATGTACTTATAAAGCAATGTACTAATAAAATAAAATTAAATATATTAATTTTGAAATATAAGTTACTTTTTCAGAATTCAAAATAGGTTTAAAACCATGTATAAAGTTACATTTACTAAAAATATAAATCTATTGTAAAATATAAATATAAAACTATATTAAAAGACATTTTTTAATTTATTTTTCATTTTTTTAAGACACTTTCAAAAATAGATGTAAACTCCTTATTAATATTTTGTTATGATATATATTATGTATATTAAATATCATTTTTAATGCAAAAATCAATAACATCATTAAATAAATTTCAAAAAAAATGTTAATATTAGGATGAAGGAATAGTACATAAATTTCTATCACAAAAAAGTGGTGTTATTACTAAGCAAATTAGATTATATGTAATAAAAATATTATAATATAATATGTTACTATGATAAAATAGTTCATTCAAATTATTGCATTAAGGTTTCATGTATGTATTTGGTTTTATAACTTGAATGTGTGTGTATAGTTTGTGTTGATATAGAAGAAGGTGTTTCAAAGATTAAAAAGTGATAGTAAAATATGAACCTTGAATATTACCTAAATTTCAAAAAAAATGTAGTATTAATATTAATATTTAAGCGGATTAGAATACATATAGTAATTTATTATAATAAAATGTATTATTTTAATAAAATAAATAAATATATTTTATATTTAAATAATAATTATAATAGATTATTACATATATTAAGTATTTACCAATGTGCCTTACTAATATATTGATACATTAAGTATTAAGTATTAAGTATATTAAGTAATATTAGTAAGATTAGGCCTTACTAATATATTAAGATTATTACATATATTAAGTATTTACCAACTTAAATAATAATTATAGTAGAATACCAAAGTATTTACCATGGCTTATTGATAGTGGTGCTTCAAAGCACATGACATGACAGAAGAAAACCCTGTCAAAACTTGAAGAAAATAACTCTCCTCAAGAAAGTAGCTTTAGGAGATGACTATCAATATCCTATCAAAGGTATCAATGAAGCAAGCTATACTCTTGACTCTGGAACTCCCATGAGGATGAAAGAAGTATTATATGTACCAGGCTTGAATAATAACTTACTTTCTATCTCAGCATTAGATAAGAAAGGATATATGGTTGCATTTATAGATGGACAAGTACTTATGTGGCCCAAAGGAAAATCCATTGAAGATGCAGTTTTCATTGGTGAAGAAGAAGGACAATTATATAAACTCAAGGGATATTTGGAAACAACCCTTGTTCATTAGATCACTAGCCCAAGTGAACTATGGCATAGGAGGCTTTCTCACATCAACTACAAAGCACTACCCCATGTGAGAAAAGTAGTAACAGGTTCACCATATTTGAAAAATCGATCATGAAGGTACTTGCAAAGGATGTGCAAGAGGAAAGAATATTAAGAATACATTTTTCAAAGAGTGAAACAAAGACTAAAGGTACGTTCGAATTAATTCATTCAGATGTATGTGGTCAAATTCCCTCCACATATTTGAGTGGTTATGAATATTATGTTACATTTATTGATGATTATTCAATAAATACTTGGATATATTTCTTGAAAACAAAGGATGAAGTATTCAGAAAATTCAAGGAATTCAAATCCTTGATAGAGAATTAGACAGAAAGAAGAATCAAGACACTCGGAACAAACAATGGTGGAGAATATACTTCAAAATAATTTAAATCCTTTTGTAAAGAAGTTGGAATCAAGATGGAACTAACCACTCCCTACATTCCTCAACAGAATGGTGTTGTGGAAAGAAATAACATAACCATATGGAAGTAGTGAATACAATGATACATGATCAAGATCTTCCTATGCATCTATGGGATAAAGCAGCAAGAACAACAGTCTATGTACAAAATAGATTATCTCATAGTGCCCTTGGATTAAAGACTTTTTAAGAAATGTTCACAGAAAAGAAGCTTGAAGTAAACCATTTCAAGATATTTGGTTGTTCAGTATATATTCACATTCCAAAAGAAAAGAGAACCAAGTTGGACCCTTCCAGAAAGAATGGAATATTTGTTGGATACTATGAAGTCTACAAATCCTTTAGAATATACATTCCAGGATTCCATCACATGGATATCAGTAGGGATGTAGAATTAGATGAAGAAGTAGCTATCAAGAGATCTAAAAAGTGTCAGCATGAAGAAGCATATGAAGAATATGTACCTCCCAGAAATACAGAAGTTGTACCCTCCCCTGAAAATGAAACTTCAAGGGACCATGATATGCTAGAACCTCAAGAACCTCCTACTATGAATATATCACGAAAGAGAAAACTTGCTTGAGTAAGAGAAATCATACAAGAATAGAGAAGTATGGAGCTCCAGAAGGCTCCACAAGAGTAAGCAAGAGATCAAAGCCATTCTTCAATTATGTAGCTTTGATGTGTAATCTTATAGATCAAGAACCTGCCGGTTATGAAGAAATTGTATAGAAGAAAGAATGGGTATAAGAAATGACGAAATAATACCAATCAATAATGAAGAATGGTGTTTGGGATATAGTTACCAAACTAGAAGTAAAGAGTGTGGTATCTTCCAAGTGGATCTACAAGATAAAGCATGTAGCTGATGGAAGTATTGAAAAATACAAAGCAAGGTTTGTGGCTAGAGGATTCTCTTAGAAAGAGGGAATTGATTATGAAGAGAAATGTGTGCCAGTATCAAGGTACACTTCCATCATAACCATAATTGAACTTGCATCCATGATGAAGTGGAGTTTACACCAAATGGATGTAAAGACAACCTTCCTGAACTGTGTGATTGAGGAAGAAGTATACACTGAAAAGCCACAAGGATTTGAAGTCGAAGATATGCAGATGTAAGTTGAAGAAGGATCTATATGGACTGAATCAAGCTCTTAGAGCTTGGTACGAAAGGATAGATAGCTTCTTGACAAGCTTGGGATTTACCAAAAGTAAAGCCGACCCTAACCTTTACTTTAAGGTTATGGATAATGAACCTATCATATTATTGTTGTATGTGGATGACTTATTTCTGAAAGGAAATGAGAAACAGGTTGTAGAATGCAAGAAGAATATCATTGAAGAATTTGAGATGAAATATCTTGAATTTATGCACTATTTTATACGCCTGGAAATATGGCAGAGGCCAGAAGGAATATTTCTCAACCAAGGAAAGTATGTTGTGGAAATATTAAAGAGATTTGATATGTTGGATTGTAAATCCATGAACACACCCATGGATACCAACCTAAAGTTGTTGTCTGATGAATCATCATATTTAGTGGATGTGAATCAGTACAGATAGATTATTGGTTCGTTGGTGTATCTGAAGAATACTAGGCCAAATATATGCTTTGTTGTAAACACCTTGAGTCAGTATCTAATTAAACCTAGACATGTTCACCTGATAGCTGCAAAGCATGTGATGAGGTACCTAAAAGGTATGTTAGACTTTGGACTATACTATGATGGATATCATGACTACATATTGTATGGTTATACATATGCATATTGGGCTGGAAGTACCTCATATAGGAAGAGCACCTCAGGTGGATGTTATTGTCTGGGATCCTCCATGATCTCATGGTTTAACAGGAAGGAATCTAGCGTTAATCTTAGCACAGCTGAAGCAGATTATATAGCATCTTTTTCTACTAGTTTTGAATCCATATGGCTTAGGAAGTTGATGTCATGTCTAATTGATCTGAAGTTGGATGCAATAGTGATTCTATGTGACAACCATATTTGTATAAATATGATGGAGAACCTAGTGTTCCATGATAAGTCGAAGCACATAGAAATCCGATATTTTTATATACGGGACATGGTACATAAGGGAGCTATAAAGCTCTAGTATGTAAGAATCGATGAGAAATTTGTTGATGTGTTGACCAAGACTCTGTCTTGAGTAAAGTTTGAATGCTTCCATGACAAGCATGGTGTAGTCCAAAAAGAACTTCCTCGTAAGGAGGAACAGTGATGATGATGTTAATGATGATGTTATAGACCTTCCTCATAAGGAGGAATGGTGATGATGATGTTGGTGATGATGTTGTAGACTGTCCTTGTAAGAAGGAACAATGATGATTATGTTACATACTTTCCTCACAAGATGATGATATGGACCCTCCTCGGAAAGGGGGAGCAGGTCAATGATATGGACCCTCCTCGAAAAGGGGGAGAAGGTTGATGATGTAGACCCTCCTTGAAAGAAGGAGTAGGTCGATGATGTTGCAGTGGTATTATATCTTCCCTGGACATTAGTCTTAAATTGAATCCATAGAATTTTGTCTTCGAGAAGGGTGTGGGATTGCATCATCCTTGGAATTATGTCCTAAAGTGATAGGGATTGATCATCCCTTAATTGAATTCGTATAATTTTGTCTCCAAGAAGTTTGTAGGGTTGCATCGTCCTTAGAATTATGTCCTAAATTGATAGGGACCAATCATATTGTAATTGAATCAGTAGATGTTTTTGTCTGAGAAGGTTGTAGAATTGCATCGTCCTTGGACTTATGTTCTAAAGTGATAGGGATTGACCATCCCGTAAGTGGCATGATATTGCATCATCCTTGGACCTATGTCCAAAAGCGATAGGGATTGATAATCCTGTAATTGGATCATGCATGTTGCAAGTTATGTTGTTGCCAATGATGATGTTGATCAAGAGATCAAGTGTTCCTACAAAGGATCAAGCAATCGAGTGCTACAAAGGATCAAGCGATCGAGTGTTGCAAACGATCAAGAGACCGAGTGTTGCAAAAGATGAATATCAAAGATGAAGGTTGATCAAGTGTTGCTGCAAAGGATCACGTGATGGAGTGCTGCAGAAGATGAAGACTCGGTGTTGTCGAAGATCATTTTCCAATGCAGAAGATGTTGAAGATTTTCAGTAACTATTCTAGCACTGATGATTGTTGAAAACTTCCACTGATGTATAGATGTATCACCTTGATGTTGTTGCATATGCTCTCTCTCTCCTTAATCCTATATTTTATGTTGTTGTTGTTAGTAGAATACTCTTCCCATTAAGAGGGAGTGTTGAAATATTGTAACTTCAAAGAATATTCTAAATGTATTTTTACTGATGTAAACTGGGAGATGTTTTATTCCTCCATCGAGATGTTACTATTGTATTTGGTCATCATTGAGTCATGAGGTAAAACCTCCATTGTAATTCGGGTCAATAGAACCCTCTTGAATATAATATAATATTGTTTTGTGACTTCCTAGGTGAAGTCAGCCTAGTAAGTTTGTTGGGGCCGACTTGTTATGAAAAAAGTCAAGTGAAAGAAAGAGTATAAATAGAGGAGGTTTCTTCCTCATTTGAACACACACACTCACTTGTGTGTAGTGGATAGGAGAGAGAGAGACATATCTGCAATGAGGAAGAGAACTTGCTTAGGGTTTTATCTTTGTAGTTTTGATACATCTATATAGAGGAAGTTTTGTTGGGTTTTATTCCCCTTGAGGGTTTCCCAGGATAAATATGTGTTTATCTTGTGATTGTTTTTCTTTCAATGATACTACATATGTTGTTGTTGTCAGTTTGAATTGAATACTAATGATATCTAGCTAAGCATATGGAATCTTAACATAAAGGAGGTCCATCGTGTTTATTTTAGCTAAGAACCAAGAATAGAGTGTTTGCATTTTCCATCAATGGTTTATTTTAGAATAGGGACCAGCAGTCACAATTTCAAAACCCACGAAGTCCTTCAATTTCCTTCACAACATGGGTTTTAGCAGTAATTCTAACCCTGATCCCACCAACATATGTCCACAACATCGGGCATACTAAGCCTATATGGAAAGCTCTATGTTTTTAAATGGCCTAGTAAATTTATGATGTTTTAGTTGAACTTGAACTTGCCTCTCCAACATTGAATATGAATCATTCTTGTTTTAAAAAAATAGAACATGTGGGGATATATATTGTGTATCCATCCCAGTCCCAAGATCTGCAACAAAGATACCAAGCACACAAAACTCAGAAACCTAAAGCCAATAAAATGAGATTTAAAAGCAAGTCCAAATATTGATAAAGTCATGGTTCAATAGTTAAGATTGTGCCATATCAGGCCACTCGTATGGAGGTATGCATAAGTGGTTTGACTAGAGGCAAGTTCTGGGTCACTGATTTTGATAGAACAATCACCCCATGAGATGACAATTTATCCTATAATTAACTCATGTTGTGTCAGCTTAGCCAAGAATTTCCCTGTATTTAAGTTCAATGGTTCACCTCGAGAGGGAAGTTTTGTGGAGTGGGTTTTTTTAGCATTTAACTACATACATTATATAATAAAATCTATAGGACCATCACTTGTTTGATAATTCGTTCTTCTTTCAAGTGGTTGTTTGGGCTTACATGGGAAGTGAAAAATCTTATTGAAAGGGAATCCTTAGTGGAACTTTTTTTCTTTAATCTGATGAAATGCACATTCATGGAAAACCCTCCAGGATGTGTGCATTTTTTGCATCCTAATCAGTGGGGACATTGAATGAAGTTCACAATATTCACAGAGGCCTCCAGCGTAGGGACTTGACCCTACAACATCCTGCTTGTAATTTATGGCACTCAAGTCTTAACCACTTGAGCTAACCTACAAGTCTTCCATGGCATAACTTATTTTCATATCCAATGCCTTTGTTTTTTAAGCATGGTGTCCTAGAAAGGTTCACTAAGAGGGTTATATTTGTCATTCACATGTTACCTAGCATGTCATAACCTAATTTTGAAGCACCCAATAAGTCACAACCCAAGTCTGTGGTATACAAACATGTTACAACCCATCTTAGGTCATCAAAGCAGGTTACACAATATAAGTCACATCCCAAGTCTATAATATACAATAAGTTTAAGGCCCAATCTGACTACCTAATAGAAGTAAGGGATCTTCATACAATCTAACAATAGCAATAAACCACTGCTCCAAGTATGAACAATCAATAAATGGTTGCAACATTATATGAGGTCACAGCTCAACCCTAGAGGGAAGATTAACAAACACAGTCTGCTAAAGAGCTCATGCCTAGCCTTTAAGGCTTCTCCTACAAGACATTGCTCTAGAATATATTGGTTCATTTTACAATGTGCTCCATGAGATTTTGATTAAAAAATATATGTGTGTTCCATACATATAACAACAATTACTAACTAGCCTTAATCCTCAATGCAATCTTATAAACTCAAATGATTTATGGGAAATTTAATCCTTGGAATTCTTAATTTTAGTCGTTAATTTATGGTCCACAGATGTAATTTATACAATCCCTTTAATGATCTTAAAACAAAAATAAATTATCTTACAGATATTTGACAGTGAATTTATTGATGATTTGAATTACTATATGTTTAGTTTCAATTTGATAGTTTAATTGTGCAAGTTGTTCATAATTGTTGTTTCCAACAGATTTTTCTCCAGCAATTAAAATTGGATAGCTCATTAACATGGAAAATAGATACATGCATCCCTATGCATGTATTCATGTGGAACTATTCTCAAATTGTTTTCCCTTTGTATCAGTGATGGTAATAAATTGTTGGAGTTAAAGAGAAAGTTGGAATTCATATAATTGATGTCCAACATGACAGGTAAGGGTGGTGATATGACATAATTTATTATCCCTTAATAGCTAATATAGGTAAAACTCAACAAGGTGTAATAAAAGCTGGCAATGCAAAGCTATCAATAAAACCCCGGCTACAATTTATGGTGGACAGATAGGAGAAAGTCTCGTACATGCAAAGAATTATATCTTATGATATAAATAGAGTTAATGTATTAACTAAAAGCAGTTGGCATTTTATTGGGCACTAATAATTTTCATTGAATTCACCTTCAGGTTTGTTTCATTCTTCTAGTTTTTTCTTGATTACAAATTGTGCTTCTCTTTTATTAGTGGTTTCTTTTGTTGGTCATTGAATTCATCAATGATTGTAGATAGGGTAAATATATTATTATAGTTCAGCCACAAAAGAAAATACTTGGCATCATCTAAGAGAAACAAGTCAAGTTTTTGGATTTAAACCTATGCAGCTGGACCTCCTAATGAATATTCTAGAAAATGATCAGATATGGAAGCAACAACAGAAGGAAGAAGTTGCAGCTGGAAGGAAGAACTTGTCTAGTCTCTTTCATGAAAATAGAGGAGAGGTGATTGCAATGGCCTCTACACACTGTCACATGTTTGTGATGTTTTTATTGTTTTATAAGGATTTTCTTTCATGCCCCAACTGCAAGTACGTAGATCCAATTGAATCTTATGTTGTTTTATGACAAAAATTTCTATAGAATTTTACCTTTTGTGTTGTTGGCTTAAGCTGGGAATAATTTTACCATAGCTTTCCTTGACAACCTAATTTTTCTAGAACTACAACCATAGAGAGTCTCACTTCAATATTATCCATAAATAAGAACGTATTTATATGCTTAAGATATAATGAACAGAAATGTACGTAATAAGAAAAAGAAATTATGGATAACTAAGAAAGGAATAAATGAGGGAAGAGGCCTACAAGCTTTTGATATATAGAAATTTTAAAAAACAAAGGTGCCCATCCCGACATTCTTATATGCTTGGTTTCCAAGTTTCAAAAGATCTCTCAAAAAACAAGGTAACCATAATCATTTTATGTATGGAAACATTCTCAAACTTTAGATATGTCTTATGAATACAGTTTGATGGCAACAGCCAGGAATTCAATAATTCAGATGAATTATAATCTCAAAGATAATCTTTGAATCTAGTCACATTATTTTCAAGTATTCCTTAAAAGAAATTACAATGGAATATGAAATAATGACAAGGAACATGACTAATATATTATATTCTGGCAGGAAGATCTTGGGCCAAAAATGGTCTTCACATAAATTGCACAAGAAAATTTAGAGGAGAATAATATTGGAAACCTTCAATTTTCTATATTCAGTAATACAATGGTGTTACAATAAATAGAATTCCAATCATGTGGATGGGATTCGAATATACCAACAAAACCTGACTGGATGGCTAACTAGAAGTGTCTTAAAACACTGCATGGGAGAAACTAGTCTAACTCCACATGTCTAATTCAGTTAATAATTAGTTAAAACTAGTTAAACAAATTAAATTGATGACGTAGGTGAGAAAAGGATCCTACACTCATGTAGTCATGAAAAACTAGCGCTAATTGAACTGAAAGACATCTAACTGAATGTAACTGGAGATTGAATTAGCATAACTACCTACCTCCCACAACCAACTGATGGAGGTTTCTAGTGGCACTCAGAGTGGCTCCTAAAATGTAGGGATTGATCTCATATGCACATCAACTCATGCATGCACATGTAGTAAGTGGAAAATAACCTCTTTATTTGTTCCCCACACTCTACTGGTTTGTACCGATGGACCGAGTGGCACTGGCGGACCCAAAGGCTCAAGTGGACCTAATGGCACCAAACTTAAGTAAATGACTCCTAAGTTAGGAATGATGATCTAATAGACTATAAATGGACAAGGAGACAAAGGGAGGGTTGATAATAATCCTAACACCCCCCTTTAATCCTAACTTTAGATGACCTAGTCCTTGGTAACTAAGACAAAAGGTCACCCATTACAATCTAAAAGTAAAAAATATTTATCCATGTAAAATGAGGAAAAAGGAAAAACTACATGAGGAAAATCCTTCCTAAAAAATGGACAAGGAACGGAATTTAAATGAACATCTTCACTCCATATTTTTTATTGACTTGAATAATTTGGATGTACTTCTTCTTGGTGAAAAAATTTGTAGATTTGTTGTAGATTCCTTGATCATGTATCATATTTTCAATGTTGTGTAGACAAAAAGCATGAGGAAAAGCCCCTTGTAGCTCATCTTCTGGTGATGAAGGAGCATCATGTGAGTGCTATTTGATGTGAAAAAATAAAATATCATATATGAACATAAAATAAGGGATGGAAAAGAGATATGTGGAATCGTCTCCTAGCCAAAGAACATCAATGAAACCGGCAGACACAATTTCTAGTGTACCTGCATAATGGTGAACCCAATCATGAAACTTCTTCCCAAACTGATGTAAAACCTTTCTAATTATTTAATAGATATTATGATTCTCTGATATATCAGAAATTAATTCATATGAAGCAGCAAGAAACCAAGGTATAGTGGCTCCAAAATCCGGTTGAGTTACAATAGGAAAACTAGGTTCAATTAGTCTACATTGACAATTGGGCAAATCTGGTGAGAACAAGGATCTAAAATTTGAACTAATAAAATTTATATCAGAAAGAAATGTTTTTAACAAAATCCCACTTATATCCAATGATAATTAAAACCAACCAATGACAGAGAATAAAGACATGATAACAACTTTCACTAGTGATACAGTATAGGAAACCATGAAATTGTCTAGTTTACCAACTGAGTATTTTGGGAGTTGTAGGGTCTTATGAGTATCAAATGGATGGGATATAGGTGTCATAACATGCATATAAGCCTTAAAATAATATTCTAATTCATATAAAGAAGTATCTGAATGGATTTTGAATTATTCATATGAAGATAAGTCAGAAACTAGTGGTAAAAAACTAGTATTGAGAGAAGATAGCTCTAGGAGACTGATAGGTATTTTTTCAAGGGGAGAAAAAGAGATTTATGATTCTGGTCATATCAGAATGAGTAAAAAAATCAGAGATATAAGAAACATACTTTATTTTATCAACCAAATCATGAGCATCATTACCTTCGAATCGCACAGTGTCACAGTGCCCCTAGGGATCAGCAAATTTTTCCCTTCTTTCAAAATCTGGAACATCAATGTTGTTTCTTTAAAGAAACTGAATCATGATGTCCATTTTATTTTTAAATCAACAATTTTCATTGTGAGAATATTTTCTGCAATAGGTACATTGTGATCTTCCTTTCTTGTTTCCCTTCTTCTTGAAATTCAAGCCTTCATCAGTAGAGTCAAAACCTTCATCTTCGGAGTCTAACTTTGGATTTTTCTCCTTCACTTTTATCTTTCCTTTAGAATTGAGATTATTGCTTCCAAAAGCAGCAAGCACATGATCCTTTGATGTTTTGAGAGCCCCCATCTGAATCAACTTGATCTTCTCTTGTGTGAGAGAATCTATGAATGCATTCAAGGATGGAATCCTCCAATTTCGAACTGCAAGCTTAGTAGCATAGAATGTTGACACAAAAACTAAGTATTCTAGACCTAGCTTTGATAGAATGGAGAGGAGTAACTGATATTCTTCCTTTGAAATCCCACAATGCTTGATTAAAATTACGAGTGACTTAAAATTGGTGATGAATTCCTCGATGGTTTTAAATTCACTTGGTCATAATGAGATAAACTCATTCTCCAATTGATGTCCTCTAAGATCGTCTTTCTTTCTGAAGAGGGATTCAAGTTTGATACACACTTCATTAGGTCATTTTAAGCCATCAATATGAAAAATAATTTCATGATAGAGAGAGAGAGAGAGAGAGAGAGAGAGAGAGAGAGAGAGAGAAAGCAAGCCATAAGCTTCATCCTTCCTATTATGCCAGCTTTCTTTCTCAGCAAGTGCATTAGGCTCAATTTATAAGGCCATAGTAACTCTATAGAGACCTTTCTCATGCAATAGTATTTCAATATTGACTTTTAATTCATAATAATTGAATGAATTCAAGGTTACTATATTAGATAGATCAATGCTCTGTTGTTGTGCTACTAGTGAGAGAACTGAATACCTACACAAAACTAGAAAGACAATTTTTGTTTAGATTAACCAGGCTCTATGTGTTCCCCACACTCTAGTGGTTTGTATCGGTGGACATCTTATGTGTTCCCCACACTCTAGTGGTTTGTACCGGTGGACCTCTTATGTGTTCCCCACACTCTAGTGGTTTGTATCGGTGGACCTAGTGGCACTGGTTGACCCAAAGGCTCTAGACCCAATGGCACAAAACTTAAGTAAATGACACCTAAGTTAGGCATGATTATATAATAGACTATAAATGGACAAGGAAACAAAGGGAGGATTAATAATAATCCTAACATAAGAGCATTAAAAGTTTTGTGTCGTTATGAATACAACTCGGGGAGATTGAAATCTAATGAAACTTGGTGTTTTGGAATTGATATCTAATGTAGAAGCTTGACTCAGATTTCGATGACAAGTAAGTTGGATTCATCAACGGTTATCAACACGCTTTTTAATGAAGTTGTATTCATCAGAATCCATGTCCATCCTCTCAAATGTGTCCAACATAGGGTAAAAACATATAGCATAAAGTATGCAATCTAGTACATCACTGTGGGGAATCTTATACTATATTTTTCTCAATCACTAAAGACCTTGTTTTTCAAATGAATCAGTAAGATTACGACAACACTTTGTGAAGTATGTGTTGCAATGTTTTTTTTACCAGAATGATACCTAGATGGAGATGTGGTTGACTAAAGTTTCATCAGCATTCGAATTAGTTGGTGGAATAGCAAATTGATACCTTTGCTTCTGATGCTACTCATGCTTTCAATCAATAAATTGGCTCTTATTCGACTAAGTAAGCCACTAGATCAATGTGGTGTTGATATCAAGCTCTTGTTGCTAGGTATGGATATGGTTCATACACTAGACCAACATAATTAATAGGATAAAAAGGGAACTAATGTTTGTTTTATCCTTCAATTAGTTGATATTTCCCCATGTAGTTTGAGTTAGATGATATCTCCAATTTTAGGAGTTCAAGTATATTTCTTGCATGAACTGTGAGTTTAGAGAGCATTGATCCCTAGGTAGTGGTTGCAGCAAAATAGTTGGATTTGGAATATATATAAAGGAGATAGCATGATTTGGTGCCTAACTTATTCTCCAATTGGAGCACACTCCATATTAGATCTTCTATCCATGCAGGGAGGTTTATTATTTAATCAAGACTTTACTTAGTCTAGTAGGAACCATTATGCATGTGTCTATATTCAACGTACTCTCCTTTCTCCTAGTTTATAAAGGAGGAAAAGAGAATACCATTGAATGTGTGTGACTATTATTATTTTAGTTTAGTAGCTTATTGTTTTTCTAATTCATGAATAAACAAGGTTGAATATTTGAAATCATATTTCCCAAATGCTTTTACTATTTGTTGCTATTAGTAATTTCCAGTGGTGTGTGTAGAATGAAATTCATTTAATTTTCAATATTTTTTATTGAAGGTTACAACTTTAATTCTATATCCTCTCAAAGTGGTGTATTTGAATCCTTGGTGTATTCTATATATGGACTCTAGAGAGATCAAATTTGAAGGACAAAAAACTATAAAATAGTTTCAACAGGTAATATGTAGTATGTACAGGGTTTGGTAACAAAAGTAGATCTATGCTAGAGATCAACACATGGACCTAAGTTACAGTAATGGCCATTTTCAGTAAGAAAGAGAGTCACATGTTGGAGGGAACCTCTAACTTTATGTTGTGTAATTGCACATTGCAAAATATCTTAGAAGCAGTGAACCTTTGGTACCTTGTGGAGAAGGAGACCAAACCTCCTATAGATCCCAAAGATTTACCAAGGTAAGACAAAAATGGTGAATGTATGGTGAATGTGAAGAAATACTATTGGGTTTCATGAAGAATACTTTGATCCCTCATATCGCTAAGAATAGCATTGGGAGATGTATGGTTCCTTGAGAACCTTGTACTAAATCATGACTATATCCAAACCGATGCCCCTAAGGAACAAGCTCACCATGACCTACATGTGCAAAATAGATAAAATGGCAAGTTATCTGATGAGGAAAATAGAGTTAAATGACTAGTTTTGTGCAGTTGGTGATGAATTCAAAGATAATGAGATAGTCCAAATTGCTTTGAGTGGCCTAAACGCATCTTGGCACAAATTTATCTAGGCTATATATGGTTGGGATAAGCTACATGTCTTCTATTTGTTTTGAGATGATTTCATTACACAGTAGATGAGACTAGACCAAGTATCAACCATTTACAAGGATAAGGATGTTTTACTAGACCTATATATCATTAAGAAGGTGACGAGAGGAGGTAGGAAAGGAGGACCCAACAAAGGTCAAAAGAGAAAAGAGGAATTATCAAAATATTTGTGTCAATGGAGGAGATATTTTTTAGTCATGTCAGCTACTTCAATTGCAAAAAGCATGATCACCATGCCTTTTAGTGTCCTGAGATGAAGAATGGAAAGGTTAAGTAGAAACAACAACAACAAGAGTTTACATGGAGTAGGATGCTCCTAGTGTGCACTAGTTGACTACTAAGGTAAATAACCACTTCCCATGATGTCAAATTTTTCCACATACATAGGTACAGGTGTCAGATGGTATGTGGGTAGTGGAGCTTTGAGACATATGGCTTATTATAAAAAAACTAAAATATGTTTCACAAGTGAGAGGGAGGAATGCATGAGGAGTTGGGTGATGACGCCACGTGTCTTGTGAAGATATTGGGCTCCATATATTTCCAAATTCCTTCAAGTGATGTTCTTTGCTATATTTTATCTTGTATGTTCCTAATTAAACTAAGAGTTTTCTTTTATTTTCTTGCATGATAGAGTTACATTTTTTTATTGAGTTCGATGTTCAACAAGCCACCATTAGAGATAACAACCATGTATCTAGTTGAGTTTTGGGCTAATAAGATGGATTTTATAAATTACTGGAAAATTCAATATAACAAATATGGTAGGATGCCATGATAGGTGAGGGTTCCTCTAGCCGTGAGGATACAATTATAAAAGGAACTATGGGATCACCGATTCACACCTATAACATAAGTGTTTAAGTATCATAAATATGCATACACACAATTATACATGCAAAGGTATCTTTCCTTTGGCATATATGGGAAATTAGACTCTATGATCTTGAACCAAATAACCTAGCACTAAGGATTAGGTCCATCAATGATAGGGATAAAAATACCACTTTTTTTGGAACTCTAAATCCAAACAAACATAGTCAATGAAAGAGGGTTATCTCAAAGCCTGGAAGGAGAAATAACTACTCTCAAACAATATTATTTGCATGAAAACTTAAATCCTACAGAACTGGAAAAAATTTGTTGCTTTTGGTCTTGTTGACAACAAAAGGAAAAATAATTCTTTCACAAAAAAACCTGAAGAGAAGAAGAATGCAACAACTGGGTGTAATGGATGCTACAAGGAAGAGCATTAAGATCACATTTTGGATCCACCACAAGTAGCATAGGAATATTTCTTCAAGTAAGGTCCATTATGGTCTTATGTCCAGTTGTAGGGAACTTATATTAATTTTCTCTAAGCAATATCTTAAAGCACATATAATTTCCACAAAACGTATTAGAATTTTATTGAATAAAAAACAGGTCAGCCTCTGCTACAATAATCTTGTTAACATAACATGATATATGCTCCTTTGTTGGACATTAATAGAATTATCTTATCTTATATATGATGTCAAGGTAGAATAGTACAAATGAGTGTCAATCAAAATTGAACAAAACATGCACGAATACATACTTAACAGTGAAAATTACATTGTTAAGTGAGGTGGAACATGTTAAATGCATCATATCAGACACAAAATGCAGGTATTTCAATGATTAATCATTATATTGTTCAATACAAAAGTACATATGGACCAATTTACCTTCTGAGTAGCTTTATGAAAACACCGAGCAATTGATTTTAGATCCTTTTGACACAGTCTCCACCTAAATATATTGCACCAAGTAAAATTAGGGCCTTTGGTTGTAGCTACATGTCCATAAACATGATATTAGCTTTCATGTTTTTATTGGGATCTCAATTATCTTCTCCAAAATAAAATTGATTATGCAATATATCAAACATCAAATACAATAGATATGACCAAATACAAATCTCATTGAGAAAAAATTTATCAAAAATCATGGGAAAAAAGGAGTTGTTGTTTTGGTGGACTAGTTATGTTTTTGTTCACCATTTCATCAAACATTTGCAGTGCATCTTTTGTCAAACAATTCTCATGCATCCTCTACATTCCCATACAGAAGTAACTTCATTACAAAGTTTGTCATAACATCCTGTAAAGAAGAAAGCACATTACAAAGCTTGGATTTAGTGTCTTGCAGTAAAGAAGGGTAATAACACATTACGAGGAGGAACTTGTAATTCCTACACCTCACATTAGGATCAGAGGAGAGACTATACCATGCAACGCATAGATGAAAATTCTTGAGTGCGCATTAACCTCTCAATGGGGTGACCTGGACTTGTTTTCTTCTTCAAAACATAAGTAACATGTGGGATGTCTTGTCTATAGGTAAGGTACTAAATGGGCCCTTTGATAATGTTGAAGGTTGTCTTACCCTAAACATAGCTATCCTAGTAAACATTCTACTCCATTATCCAAGTGACTCCAATATGAATATATTCTAGAGAAGATAGAGGCATTGGCACATGTACATGGCCTATGTGGGAGATTTCATCGAAATTGGTAACAAATAACTTACTTAGTTGCTCATCTATACCACCATATTATAATTCAACCATTCAGAATAGTAAAATACACGATGGATGTGCTAACATATGAAGTGAATCGCCTTTCAAACGATGGGTTGTGATTGGACATAAATGCTCTCCCACTGAGTCTTGTTTCCTCAATGAGAACAAAGTTTTGTTTCATTCACCAGAACTGGAATATTGGTGAATGGAAACGAGTGCAAAACCCCATGTAAATGAGTGCATGTATTGATGGTGCTTCCTCATAATGACCAAATAATGTCTCTAGTTTTTCCAAGCACTCTGTATTAAAAAAAGGTGGAGATTATCTATTTTATTGGCAACTAGATTCTAATACATGATTTATTTGCAGGGATGGTCCAAGGTGCACCAAGAACTAGCCAAGGAAACTAAACCCAAACATCCACTGATTGAAACAATTGCCATTTCTTACAAGCATTTTGTCAAACAATTGGCCTTACATAATTATCCAAAAATAAATTTCATAAGCAAATTCGATAAAATGTTTTTAAAAAAACTATAGCAATCATTTATTCATTTTTTAATATTATATAAAAAATGAGAACAATAACATACAATGTACACAAATCATCCCAATTTTAGGTGTAATTCTTCTTAGAAACCACTTTAATGGCTCCAATCATCACAATCTCTTGTAGCGGACCGATTTGATACACATGGTTTATTCTATATTTTGTCAACAATATATCAACAAAATTTACTCATGGGTATCAATCCCCGCGTTTTCTTTATAAGTCCACAAGGGATCAATACAGTCAGTCAAATTTAGAGTTGAAGTAATGAATGCCACCAAGTGAGCAGATGACAATGAGGAAGATTATAAGCATGGAAATATACTATGGTGAGATCCTCCTTCTGATGGGAAGGAAAAACCCATCGAGACAATCATGGTTAGTGGGATTGATTGAGCTTCAAGGAAACCCTTAACTAGCTCGTAGGGTTCCTTCACCCAATGGTAGAGCTAGGCCAATTTTATTTCATTTTTTTTCGTTTTTATTATATTTTTTTATGTTATAATATATAAATAATACAACATTTAACATAATGTCTTCCCCCTTATTCTTTATTGAGCACATACACAATTGACATAAAATTTGAATGATGAGTTATAGACCCAAGATTTTCTAAAAATCATCGCCCTTTCTATATTGATATTTTAAACACCCCTCAGAAGCATACATGCATTGTCCCCTGTGAGTGCCTCATCTAGAACCTTATGGAACATCTCAATCCCAACCATAGTATTCAACCACACTTCCCTCATCCCAACAATCTACACAAACTCTCTGATCTTAATATACCCTCTCTCAATGCGCCCAGTTGTGACAATCCCTTGACCGGTGATCAAAAAAACATCGTCCACCACCATCAAGAAGGGAACATAATCCTTCCTTTGCATAACTAGAATTTACTTATCCACTGCATCCATGAGATAATAAATCTTATCCACCCACTTATCCTCACCATTCTTGATATTTCGATTCACTATCAGGGCCTTCAGAGCTAGGAGCTCTGATCTTGAAACAACTGGCACATCATCGCCTAGAAACTCATACGAACTCAAGAGGTCCCAAACCTCAAGATCAACCAACTGATGCAACTCCTCATTATAAACCTAATAATTCTTATTCAAGAACACCACCACCTACTTGGCCATCATGATGTGCTCCTTAGTCTTCGGCATCATACCATCTACTCCTGACATAAACAAAAGTGTTCATCCATTTGGGAAACCCCATTAATCATATTCTTGATTTAATTAGCATGACCAGGATAACAATTACATGGAGATAATATTTTTTCTTGGTCTCTTATTCAACAATGGCGTTGTTAATTGTAATCCATCTAGCCCTTTATTTGGGAGCTACATCAATTTCATCATATTTATTAGCGACGATGTTTCCCAGGTAGGATAAGACCATGCTCAGGGAAGCGCTCATGATGGTTTTCATGCGATCAATATGGTCAATGGTATCAATGTTTACATGGTATTTTTTTCTCTCAAATTTCCCCTGGGTTACCCTAACTGTGAGCCAGAAAGTTTGATGGTATTCAAAAATAAAGAGGAAAAAGAGGAAGGAAAATTATCTCTAAAAGTGTTTGTGTGTAAAATGTGATGTGAAAATGAAAGAGATGGGGAATTTTATGTTTTTCATTTTAGAGAGAATGAGAGTGTACCTTGGGAATGCTCTGCCATATTTTTCTCCATTCATCATGATGAACATGGAGGGAGGAATTGTTGTTGCTTCTATTGAGAACCCCATATTCATTTCCATTGTATTGATTTCTCTAGGANGGGGGGGGGGTTATTACCTCACAGATCCCAAATTTTAATCTCAGATAATTCCTCGCATCTCCTTATTAATTGACATATAATCTCGGATATACAATGTTCAATAACAATGAATATCGCAGTCGGAAGTGATATCCCTTTCCTTCTCCCTTTGCATGATTTTCTCAGTGATGAGAGGAAATATGTATAGAATACTCGCATAGATTCAAATTTGATTCTTCACATTGACATGTAAATATACAAGTATACAAATAAATTAATTTATGAAGGAAACCCATAGAAAGTGAAGGAGAGCTTGTGAAGTTACAATGTGACTAAGGAGAGGATGGATTTACCCTTTGTTATTGTCCTTAGTCAATATTGTATGTGTCAACTTCATGTGCCTCTTGAGTAATGATTTTGAAAAGAGTTATAGATTCATAAGGTTGTGTCAATTGGGTTTATTTTGAGTGTTTATGGGATGGAGTAATGTTATCCTTTCCACCCAAGTTCTATTTTATTAAGTGGCATATTAGTGAGTTCATAATAATTATATTGTTATAACAACTTCATGCAATATTTATAGAGGTAATGAAACATCCTTCTAATATCATAATACCTAAATATGACCTCTAAAAATATAATGCTCCTCATATGGGGTATATGTGTTAATTAATGCAAGAATCCTTCCTAACATAAAGGAAAATGAAGCCCATTTGACAATTGGAACTAAAGGTAGTGTCATTGAACAATAGAAATCACTTAAGAGAAAAATTATAATAAAATTAAAAAAAAACTAACTAACTTGTTTGAATGGTGTTTTAAAGGATATCTTAATGGGAATTCAAGCATTGGTGATGATAATGAAATATAAATTTGCCTTCATTTCCATAAAATAAATTAAATATCAAATATAGTATGGTATTAAACCTGCTTCCTTAAGTAAAAGTATAAAATAAATGTATGGAGCAATAAATACTTTGGTTTTTATAAATTATACATGTGGATTATGTTATATATATATATGAATTTATATTTTTACATATTAATGATAATAGTTCATTTTCTTAAAAAATAAAAGAAAGTCACTAGTACTACTTTTGAAGTCGGAGAGACCATTTGGATGTTGTCTAATATTTTTGGAAGGAATGATGATAAATTGTTGAGTGATGGATGGAATCTTTATAAAGTCTAAAGACCCTTGTGTCATATTCAAATATGTTGAATTAATTTTAATTCAATCTATAATAAGTTGTATGCCTTTGTCAAAGAACAAATGTTTAGACTGCAAGCCTACTTGGTGTATCTATAATTAGTGTTGTCGACTCAACACGTCAAGAATTGAAAACATTTAGGATTGAAGAATGCAAATGAGAAGGGTGAGAACGATCATGCGATAGAATGGACTTAGTCAATAAGGTTACATGTTGATAATATGAGTTCAATAAGCATTATAAGATAAATTTGTGACATAATATATTTTTTTCTATGTCCAATATGACATATGTTGATGGGACATATAATGATGTTAGTCAACTCGAAACATCATGATCAATTTGGTTTCTTGTTAGGACATCATAGAAGGGATAATGAACAAATCTGGCATAGGACACAGGTTGGGGAAAAACTGGAAAGACAAAACTATTGATGAAAATAAAAAATGATACATTGTGAAAACAATGCTTAATCTAGTACTTGATGATAGAATGAGGTAGTTGTGATCATGCAAATTGTGTCACTCGACAACAGTGGTAAAAAATTGTAATTCTTATCAAAATTACATTTTTTTACCATTGTCGTCGAGTGACGCAATTTACATGATCACTCGTGTCTTTGAATGCATCTATAATATTAAAATTTAGTAAATTTTACAAATTCATTGTGAAAATTGTAATTTTCCATTGTTGGAGTGAGACAACTAAAAATGATCAAATAAATGACCAATTGTTATATGGTCATTTTTAGTTTAGTTTTTAGCCCATGACCAAATTGTTCATTTATCTTGGTCATTTTTAGTTTAGTTCTTATCATGTGACAATATTGGTCATTTATCTTGGTCATTTTTAGTTATCTCACTTAAAATTTCTCTATTTTGGTCATTTATCCCTTGAAAAAACTATGGTGACCAAATTTTTTGGTCATCTGGTCACTTATCTCTCAATTTGTACTAGTGAACGCATCATGAATGGTGCATTTATATATATCTAACGCAGGATGAGTGATGCACTTCTATAATTATCGCACTGTGAAGGGTTCTCTGTACTAACCAAATGAATCGTTAATATATCTATATAAATTTATAATTGTATCATCAAGCCAGTGCGCTATAATGTACATACAATGGTGTGTTATCAAATTTGTTTCAATGGTGCGCCTATGACACATCCAAGAAGTGAGATCCGATGCACTAACCTACACTAGTAGCATCATAGAATTATTATTTTTAATGTTATAGTAAATTTTTAATGTGTGTGAATCGGTGCTTCTCTGACACGTAAAAAAATTGTAATCGGTGTGCTTATGTTCTTTACATGAACCACCGCTTATTTCATTTATATGCCATAAGAAATGTTTTGTGGTGTGTCTATAACATGTCATAGTACCAAAATACAGTGGGAAGACGTGAACTAGAAGCCCTGGTGCATTTATACCATGTAAACGCATCGTTTAATGTGCACTAACATGATGTAAAAGCACCATGATGCTCCTACCAGATGTCATAGCACCAAACATCGGTGTGCTGATGTTCACCATAAATTTGTTTATTCAATTTTCTTTGTAATATTTACTGATGTGTTCAATACAAAAAAGAACACCATAAATTTGGTGTGCTTATGTGTAATGAATGGATCAATTATTAGTTTATAGTTTTTAAAATATATTTTATGTTATGGTTGTGCGCTATGAAACAAATTGCAATTGGTATTCTTCAATGGATCACCTTCACCCAATCTCTACAAAATTTAATACACTGCCTACTAGGAAGGCACTTCAATTTCTACGCAGATCATGGGTTTTGTTCAACTCAATAGTAGGGGATTTTGTTGCTATGGTATGGTCGTGTCAGCCTTTTCTCAAATAGCATACACAATGAGAATGGCGATTAAAGTGAACAATGGACATTTATGTTGTGATATGTTAGATATTGGATATCTAAGGTAATTGCAATGGTTTTGACTGATTATCAATGGCTTTGTAGTGATCATAGTAACATGAAAATTCCATAAATTATCTTAAACAATTTAAACAACATCAAATCCCAAGAATGAGTTAAGATTACATCCCTTTCAAATGCATTTAAATTAACTCCAAAAAGTCTTCCATAAGAGGTGGAAGGGTTTCCATAAGTCCCACATTTGGACAATGAGACAATATAGAAGGGAGGAAATTGTTTAATTTAGTGAAGCATAGGATATTCAGGATTGCATGAAATCAATTGTGAGCCTATATGAGTCATGTGGTATACAGACAACAAATTTGCAACTAACGAGGGCACATAGAGGACATTCTTGTACACTCCATGCTCTAACATGATTGAACTCTTTCCTTCAGCTTGGATTTGAGTGTCATCTCCCATGTGAATACTTGGACCATCAATAAGTTGTAATGAATAGAATGATTCTTTGGATGCAACCATGTGATTGGAGGCTCATGAATCAATGAGTAAGGCATGATATTTTGAAAATACAGCCTTCAGTGCATGGAAACTCTCATGATATTTAGTTTTATGTCCAGATTCATCCTTCCTTACGCATTTAGGGAGGGAAATATTATGATTCTCAAGGATTCTTGATATCTAATATATGGTATTCTTCATACAAACTTTCTTTGTATGGTTTCCTTTCTTACGATAGGAACAATTTCCCTTGTCAAACCTCTGATGTTTGTCCTTCTTACAGCATGAGGCTTCATCTGCTGGATCAAACTCTTATTTAGGTTCAAATTTAGTGTTCCTATTCTCCTTTCCTTTCTTCTTCCTCCTTGCATGTGCATTCTTTGTCTCACCAACCAAGAGAGCTTGATTTGGGGAGGCTCTTAGGGATCCCATCTGTATTAGCTTGTCTTGTTCCTGTATTAGAGATTCTGTAAAGGAATCAAGGGTTGGCATTTGCCAATGAGGAGTTGTCAATATCCCAGAGTGAAAGGTGGATACAACCACTTAGAATTCTAAGCCAAGTTTAATCGGAATGGAGAACGCCAATTGCTCATCCTTCTTCTTAGTCCTCCATTGCTTTCATTGCATGACAAGAGATTTTAATTTTGAGAAAAAAATGTTGTATAGTTTTGAAGTTGCTGGGTTTTAGTGCTATGAGCTCATTCTCTATAATATGGCCCCTTAGGTCATCTTACTTTCCAAATAAGGATTCAATCTTATCCCATACTTCTTTTGGAAATATCAGTCCATCAAGATGGAAGATAAACTCCCTGGAGATGTGGATGCACATCAATCCAAATGCTTCATCTAACTTATTCATATGCTTCAAATTTTCAAGTGGTTGTTGGGGCTTGACCTCCTTTCCCATGGTGACCTTGTATAGACCCGTGTTGCATAATACAATCTACATATTATCCCTCCAATCAAGATAGTTGAAGGTAGTGAGGATTCTGGATGTCAAATTTGTTGAATTCTCCATCTTACAGCTTCAAGAACAACTAATTCTTCATAAAATATTTGAATGTACCTACAAAAACATTGCAAAACAATTCAATTCTCAATCAAACCAATTCAAACACTCTCCACTTCAACATCTACACTTTCTCTGGGTACATCACACCTGGCTAAACTTCTCTGGATAGAATCCATAGGGAGCAAGGCAAGTATAACAGGAATTATGTGGAACCCAATTACTTTTCATGCATCAATGGAATTTTTTGAGGTTTGAAGCTACCCTAGATAATTTCTTTAATACCATGTTTAATTTAGTGAAGCATAGGATCTTCAGGCCTACATGAAATCAATTGTGAAAGAAGGCTACAAAAGAGAGAGAAGAATATAGTAAACATTGATCAATTATTCATGGAAAAATTACACACACATGGAGACAAAATTGGAAGAATATCATTACATCCATTAATTAGTATCTTGTATGCAATACAATGGTGTTACAAATAGGAGAATTTGAATGCCTTTGATAGGATTCAAATCCACCAACCTGGAGTGACTCCAAAGCTAACTCGGTGTGGCGAAATCACCACTAGAGCTCATTAATGCAAGTCCAGATAACTGGATCAGATAACAAATAGTTATCTGACCAAGTTAGGTGATCAAAGGCACCCAACCTCCCTTAAATCATGCAAATCAACCTTCCTGCACTGCTTCATTGTGATGAGAGACACTGTAGTAGCAGAAAGTGTCATTGGTGTCCTATAGAGTTTCTTTTCCAAATTAATCATGACATTACAAGGTATATACTCATACACAACATGATGTTTCCACATATATGTTTATCCTAAAATAAAATCACAAACTTCAAGTGGGGAAACATCACACATTAACTCATATGTAAAGAGCTTGATGTTGTAGGAGAGGCAGAACTGCTGACTGACATGGATGTCTCGTACATGGCTCAGGAAACCAATGTTGTATGGTAGGGGATGTGGAGCCATCGAAAGATTCAATATTTTTATGACCTTGGTCGATATGAGTTTATTCTAAGTACCATTGTCAACAATGAAATGTAGCAGAGTCCCTTGCACCCATAGTTGTGAATCCAAGAGGAGCTCCCCCTCCTCTAGTTCCTCTTACTCTTTTGGTTAGATATTTGCGGTTGCAATGGTGGCACTAGGTTCTACATCAATGATCTTCTTACCCCTTTCTTTATTTGCATCAATGTCTAAGTTAGAGTCTAGATCCAAGGATTTGGTATGGGACAACAATGATTGTTTTGAGTGGCATTCATCAGTGTTGTGACAAGGGATTTTGTGGAACTCACACCACTTGCTGGTGTCCTTCTTTGATTTCCCATTACCCTTATTTTATTGTGTCTTGTACTAGTTGTCGAGAATTTGGCCATCATTTCTCTATCCTTTGGATTGTGAATTAGGGACACTTTTTCCCATCTTCTGCTGCTGATTTGTTAACCCAAAATATTACTTATTATTTTTCTTTAACCTTTGCTCGATGTTGATGGAATATCGGTAAGCTGCTACTACTGAGGATATGTATAGGAAATCCATATCTAAATGAATGTACCTATGCTAGACATTGTGGTACTTTAGAACCAACTTTCGTTCGGAGTCTCTAATACCTAGCTTTGAGCGTAGGGCATGCAATATATCTATATACCCCATCATCATTTGGTCACTTTCCTGGTGCAATTTCATCCACTAATTGTATTGGTCGTCATAGTTTTTGACAGGGTATAATTCCTCTTTGATGGCATCGACAAAATGTGTCCAGTCAGGTTCTATATTGAATATATCAGATTCATCCCTCTCATGCCTCTCGTAGATCCCTTCCCACCAGTATTTGACATGGGGGGGGCACTTAAGGAGCCTGAAGGTGATCTTTTCACTATCAAACAAATTATGAACAGAGAAGTATCCCTCTAGAAGACTCAACCATTTTTTCCAAAGCATCTACATCTATATTTCCTTCAAATAAGGGGATGTCAAAGTTAACTTGTATAGTGAATGGAGTTGTTGTTAATATTTAATTAAATATTATTAATTATAAATAATTAGATTATTAGGTTACTAGTGAAAGGGCGTAACCCTTCACTATACTAGCTTAAGCTATATAAAGGTGAGCTTATTGTACATTTATATTCATCATATAATATATTATTCTTATTTTACTATCAAACATGAAAGTCGGATTCAACTCATAAGAGAGAACTGAATACGGTTTCTCCAAGTGGTATCAGAGTGGATTCTCTCCTTCGTCCTAAGCTCAGATTCAACTCATCCTCCCTCTTTCATCCCCACCCTACTATTTCCACTACTTTTCCTCCTTTTCAATGCCACGCTACTGTTTCCACCACTCCCTCCTCCTGCTCGCTACCTCCCTCCAACTCTCGTGAACTTCCACCTCTGTGTTGATTCTCACCTTCCCTCTTTTTCCAAGCCTCCTTCTCTCTCGAATCTTCTCACCTTTCCCTAGTTCTCACCTCCCTCTCATCACTATCTATTTCCCTCATTTATGCACACCTTTCTATTCCATACCCTCTCGCACTTCCTACACCCTCTTACCTCATTTCCAACACCCCTCACTTCTCCCCTCTCTCCATGTAGTATTTTGTTTCCCCACTCCAACTGCGCCCTCTCGACCTGCATTTTTTCTCCCCCCTTCTCCTCCACACTCCATTGTGTTCTCCATTCCCTTGTGTTCTCCCCTTTCACCACCAATACTACCTTGATCCGTGACTTGCCCCACCTCTGCCACTCCAAAAGCACCTGCATTCCATCCATGCTTCATCTCTGCAATCATGAAACCTTTCCTTCTCCATATGTGGCCTCTGCTCCCTCCTTCCAGCCGCCAATGCCTCCCACATTCTTGCCGACACCCTCATGCACTGCTCCATCCCACATCAACTCCCGCTTTGCTGTATTCTCACCCTCCAACTCCATTATTTATCTCCACCCACTGCATCCCCTATTGCAGCATCACACCTCACCCTCTTGCCTCATCCCCGCTGCGCACCCCAATAGCTGCCAAATCCACATCGTCGCTCCGCCTCGGCCTCCAACTCCACGACCTACAACCAAAAAAAAACAATATATTATAATCTAATATAATATATTATTTCAAATATATTGTAAAATAATATATTTATAAAAAAATCAAATATTATATATTATTATTATAATATTTGTTTAAAAAAAACTATATACAAAATATTACATAGTTTATAAAAGAAAAAAGAAAAACAACAATAATAATATTAATTTATTAATTAATATTTATTATTATTCAAAAAAAAATCCACCCCTCACAAGCCAAAATAGCGTCGAAGTACACGCCTCCACATACAAGGTCCAAGACCATGGTAGAATTAAAAGACCAAATCGAAAAAATGGAGGACATCAAGTCCCTTGTCGCTAACCAAAAAAGCTTGAAGGAAGAAATGAAAAATAACAATACAGTACTCAAAGATGAGCTTGTTCTGGTACTAGAAAGAAGGCTGGATGAAAATTTTGACATCCTGAATGAAAAACAAAAAGACTTGGATGACAAACTGAGTACCATGACTCGAAACATAAACACCTTAACACAGAACTTGAGCACCATGACGCAGAACCATAATACATTAATCAAGGTGTTACAAAGACTCATACCTAGTCCATACCAAGTCAGCAGTCCAGACATGTTATATGCCTCATTTGATGTTGCCACATAGGAAACACTTGCAAGGAATCAATAAGAATTGCAAAAAGAAATAAATATTAACAATGCAATGATTAAGCTTGCAAGAGGTCTAAAATCATGAAGATCTGGAGTGATCATTTAACCATTAAGTCAAGGTATGAGGGTGGTCCAGAAGGGAGAAGTAGCTCAGCCTCCGTATGGACCGATGATTCAGGCATGACGAGAGATATAAGAGAGTGTCAAGTGCGACGTACGAAAACGGACGATTTTTTAGGTTTGAAGCTGCCCTAGATACTTTTTTTAATACCATGTTTAATTTAGTGAAGCATAGGATCTTCAGGCCTGCATGAAATCAATTGTGAAAGAAGGATGCAAAAGAGAGGGAAGAATATAGTAAACATTGATCAAGTATTCATGGAGACAAAATTGGAACAATATCATTACATCCATTAATCAGTATCTTATATGCAATACAATGGTGTTACAAATAGGAAAATTTGAATGCCTTGGATAGGATTCAAATCCACCAACCTGGAGTGACTCCAAAGCTAACTCAGTGTGGGAAAATCACCACTAGAGCTCAATAATGCAAGTCCAGATAACTGAATCAGATCACAAACAATTATCTGACCAAGTTAGGTGATCAAAGGCACCCAACCTCCATTAAATAATGCAAATCGACGTAAGGATGACTGGAATTCAACTAATTGATGGAAATCTGAGAATAACTGAGCATAACTGAACACTGACTAGGGTCAACTACTAATGACTACTGGTGGCAATCAGAGTGGGTGCCTAAATTATAGAGATTGGTCCCTGTAGCTACTAAACTCATGCACACAAGTGTATTGAATGTTAGGTGGGCCCAGATGAGACCCCTTGGAACTAGTGAAGTGGCAATGACATCCTAATCCAGGAAAATAAAAATAGACTCTGGTGGTTAAGGGAGTATTAACTAATTATTCCTAACAGCACACTAACTCATGGTCACAATATTTCTAGTCCTTCCATATTTACTTCACAATGGAAAAAGTGAGAGTCAGTGTTTGCACCAAACAAGCAAAGACAAGATATTGCAAATACCATATAAGATACTAAAAAAAATATAGATATAGATTTATGTGAGAATGAAATGAAAGAGAATATATATATTCACATACACATATATTGGCAATAAACACAATGATAGAGTAAACTCATTCTATTAAATGAATGAAATGGAACAAACTATAGAACAAACGCAACTAGAATGGTGGTAGTCGTATCTCTGATAAGAGATGTGGCTATTCTCACTTGTGACTAGATGACTACAAAAGGAATCTTAACGGTCGTTTTCATAAATACTTGGAGAGGCAGAAACCCTGACCCTAACCCTAAGAGATGAATCTCCATAAAGTTTGCATCCCCAAGGTGGTTAGTTGAAAGATCAACTTCTCGAGGTCATAAATTTTGCATATGATCTTTGTTTTGGGTGCTTAGTATCCTGTTGGAAAGGTGTATCAGATATTTTCAACTTTTAAAATGGTTTTAATGAATGTGATGTGAGTTACTAGCCCCTGGAATCTCCCAAAAACGTCATTTCAGGCCTCAAAATGGCCCCAAAAGTTTGGGACCCAAAAAAAACGTAGAAAATGACAACAAAATTGCCAAAATGAAAAATTGTTTTGAGCCAATGGAATATCTGGGTGGACACCTATACCCATCTATATCATTCCTCGCCCCTTAGGAAGCAATGGTATACATTGCATTGAGTTCCCCCATCAAATGGGGAAACTTCTGATGAAGTTGACTCCTAGTGATCCACTTGCCTTGGTGGAGGAGCTTCCCTGCTTTGATAACTTGATATAGTGGGATCTTATGTTGGTGAGTGATTTTAACCTGTGTCTATGATATAATAAATGGTTTTTTGTTACATGCATTCGGGATTAATATATGTAAGTGTCAATTTTTCTACCACCTCAGAGGTGTCCAACAGTGGTGCAAAATATGGTCAAAGGAGCTCCACATTGAATACTGGGTGCAAGCCAAGGAATGGAGGAATGCTTAATTCAAAGGAATTATCACCAATTTTCATTGTGATGGTGTATGGCCCATATTGAAGTGGACAAGGCTTGTGATGGGTCCTTGTGATCCTCTCTTTCTGTAAATGCAACCAAACCTTATCCCCAACCTAGAACTTGTGTGGAACCCGTTGTTGGTCATGTCACTACTTTTATTTAGTATTGGCCTTTTCCAAAATGTCAAGGACCTATTGGAAGATGTGCTCGACTCATTCAAAAAATATGGTGGCCTTATCATCCTCAGCCTAAGCATGGGAATACTCCTCATGTGTGGATACAATGGGCATAGCTACATCAATTAGGGCCAATGGTTGGAAACCCAAGCATGCCTAAAAAAGGTTGTGACTGATAGAGCTATGAAGAGATATCTTATAGATATGTGTTATACAAAAATCATGTCACCATCATGTGATAAGACTCTTAACATACCTACTTGCCTTGAATACCAGCACTTGGAGTGGAAACTCATACCATTTTGTCAATCTTTCACAAAAATGCTCAGTACCGCTCCTTCCCTTTTGTCCAAGAGAGGTACCTTTCTCACATCGCCTATCCCTTATTATCCACAAGAAGTGCCACTGCTTATGGCCCTTAGTCCATAAGCATTTCTTACCTAAACCGCTCTGTCATCGAAGGAGAAAAGCAGTACCCTGGGTAAAATGGGAAAAAGATAAGATTCTCAAAGCTTCTAGATCATGAGCCTCATGTCCTCCCTTATCCCTATCATTGTGGGTTAGTTGATCTCGAGATCCCTCATCCTAGGATCTTAGAGGCCACCTCATCCACAAATCTCTCAACCATCCCTATCCATTGAGCCTTATAAATACAAGCTCATGTCCATGGTTGAGGGGAGGACTCTTAAGGTATTGTTATGTTGTTGGATTGATTACTTAGCCCAAGCCAGTGGAGAGCATAGAGAGAAAAATTTGGAGCTTATGGGGATGAGAGTGTTTGGTTTCATGGAGATGCATGTCAACACTAAGGCTTAACTAGTTATAAACTTCTCCATTTTATCTTAATGCAAAGCTGCTTTTCGTCCCACATTACTGTTTTTGTTTGATTTCACATGTATGTTGTTAGATTCCCTAGTCACCAACATGGATCAGTAGATTATATTCTAGCATCTTTGATGTGTTTGTGTGTTTAATCTAATTGCAGGTACACAAGGTTACTATCGAAGCATCACATTCCAGGTATCTACGACGTCCAAGGAGGGTCTTCAACCTTTGTCGTTCATTTGTTCTGGATCTGAACCATTTAGACCAGTGGAACACTTTACTGTCCATAGAAGGTGAAATATTCTAGCTAACATATCTAGCGACTCCACTGGGGAATAGATATATGTATCAGTTGTTCTGATCTTCCTTAGTTCTTCAACTCTTGTCTGAATCCAGGTTCCTTCTCCAACTCTCTTCAGTCAGATCTGCTATCTAACTCAGTGGATTTTGGTTCGAAACTTCCAGATCTGTCTAGATCTGAATTACTTCAACCTTTTATGCTCTGTTTTTATTCTCAATCTATCAGCTTTTACCTTGATCTGGTCTTTTTCTAACTTGATCTGTCGTTCTCCTTGATGTTTTGGATTTATATAGGGAACCACACATGTTATGTTGGTAAGAAGTGGTGCCACTGCATGAGTCCAGTTAGCAATATGTGGTGCCACCGCCTGAATCCAGTGAGCAATAAGTGGTTCTACCTCAAAACCGCCTATCAGCAGCTTCATCTGCACGGTGCCAGGTAGGCCCTGTTCCAGACTTTGTATTTTGATTTTTGTGTGTTTTTGGCTTACTTTTTGATGAAAATGAAGGGGCCATGAATTGTATATTCTGCAGTTGCTTTGATTGTTGTATTCTTTTTGCATTCAAAGAGAGTTTATGTTTCTTGCGTTGGATTTTACATTATTTTCTTTGCTTGAAACCTCTTTCTCTTTTCTGTAGATATTATTCATTGGAATTGGAAATATACATTTCATTTTCATGTGTAGGCTTTGGTTTTTTTTGGACTTGGAATGCATAAGTTATCCATGTTTTTTTTAGTCTTTCTTTGCTTGGGGTGATTCTTATTTCCTTTGCATGCTGATTTTTTCAGCGCTTGGTAGGAAAGATTGGTTCTTTGTTTCCTTGTCTGTTTCAAAGAAAAGTTTTAGTTTTCTCTCTCCTTTTCTTTATTCGAAAGCATTGTTGAACTATTTTCTTCTTGTTTTGTGCATGATTGTTTGAAATTTTAGATCTTACTTTCATTAAGAAGAAATATCTGTTTTCAGCTTTGCGTGCATTAGAGTTAGTTTTGTTGGAAAACGTTAGTGAAATCATCTTTCCATCAAGTTTTTATGCATCTTTTTCAAGCATGAAAAGATAGGAAACATTTTTTGTTTATTTATGTTCGATGTTCTCTGGATCTCTTTTTTATTTTCTTTTAAGATTGTTGGGGTGCATTGATATTTCACATTTCATTTGAAAAGGTATAATTGCATTTGCAATTGGGTGTGCATTTTTTGGAAGAAAAGTAGATCTCTCTCCATCTCTTAGGTAGAATTTCATTGAAGAGGAAAACTTGCATTATCATATAGATCAGTGTGCATCTTCTTTAATTTCAAGTTTTTACTCCATGGTTCCACCTAAATGCACAAGATAAAATTAATGGTAGTACTAGGTTAAAACTTTCAGCAATTTGAGTGATAAGTTAGAGATGTGTTCGGGCATTGTTAAGCGTAGGAGTTGTTGTTACTTTGTCCACATTACATCTCAGGACTCGCGTGGTTCTTCAACGTACCATCGGTATATCGAACGGCCTTTCACATACCCTTGAGGTATATAGAAAGGTACTTCACGTACTCGATTGTATATAGGAAGGCCCCTTGTGAACGGTTATGCATTAGACAACACTACTACCAATTTGAGCTCCCACGTACCTTGCGTATATCGGGAGACCCTTTTTGGAATCCTCAAACCATCTGAGTTATCCTTTTGGCCTCTCCTATGAGGTTCCTAACTCTTATCCACTCCTTTCTCATGTTTTCTTGTTGCTTTTAGTTTGAGTAGTACTTGCTTGTGTGTGGTAGTTAGGAGGTTTTTAGAGAGTTTAGAGATGGCATCCCAATCTAGGACTACCACTCAAGACATCCCTTTCCAAGGTGTACCTTTTGTATTCCCTCCAACTGAAGGTATTGATCCTCCCTTTATTTCCACTCTAAATCTTCTTGGATTAACTATAGGATTAACGGTCTGGATGTTTAATCCAGTAATTCCTATTACACCTAATGTCTCAAATGTCACCTCTCCTCTGGGAGAGAATCGACCCCAACCTAATCCGTCTCCTTCTTCATCGGTTGTTGCTTCATCCCTTTCTTCTTCTTCACTTGACCAAAGCTCTATAGTTAGTAGTCATGTGGATAAGAAGAAGAAGAAAGGGAAGGTTAAAAAGAAGAAGGATAAGAAAGAGAAAAAGCAGCAACCATCTGCTCTTGATGGTGCCCGTTCTAAGAGAACGCCTGAAAAACCCATGTTCCCTTGTAAGCTTTTCAAGGGGGGACACCTTCTTAAGGAGTGTCCTAGTCTCTCTCGTGTACAAGAAGAGTGGTCTAAAAGGTCCAAACCGTCTGTGTCATCAACCTCTGACCATCATGTTGACAATACTCCATCAACTAGTGACCCATTGGTAAAAGGTTTTAAGGGTAAAGTCTTGTATCCTTGTTTGATTTGCAAGGCTATGCATCATAATTTTCTTTGTCCAAGCATGGATGAAGCTTCGCGTTGGTTGGAAAATATTACTGATCATCAACAGGTGATTCCAACAAGTGATAGTAAGCTATCCCTCAATTCCTCACTGGTTTACCAAGTGATCAATTCATATTCATTTGTAGTTTATCCCACTCTTCCTTTGAAGAGTAAAGTTAAAGTGGTCGAGTCGATGTCATTTCCACCCGATCTCGCTCTCGCTGTTAAGACTAAAGTAGTCTCTTTGACCAAATATTCGTCTTGTTATTCTCTTTCAGTAGAGAATGAACGGAAACCTGCTGAAGTTTTTATGCTTTGTTCTGATTGTTCTCGACAAGAGGAAATTTTGTCTATTTTGACAAAACCCTCTCCAAGTAGTGAGGTTGTTTCCTTTGACTGGAGTAACCTAATAGAGTCTCATCTTCATTCGAGTGTTCCTTTCCAGATAGTTGTGAATGTTACTACTAGGCGGATACTTCGCACTATTGTTGACGAAGGGGCTTCTATTAGTATTCTATCCTCAACAACTTGGAAAGCTTTAGGTTCTCCTCAGCTTGTGCCAGCCATCGATCAGATACTAGATTTTAATCATAGACCTACTGCACCTTTAGGGACCCTTCCTTATTTTCCAATTACATTAGGAGGGAAAATTTTCCGTATCGATGTTATGGTGGTCCAAGGTCCTTTAGATTTCAATCTTCTCCTTGGATGTGATTATGTGTATGCCATGAAGGCTGTAGTGTTCACACTCTTTAGAGTTATGCATTTTCCCCATGATGGGAAGACTGTGACCATTAATCAGCTTTCTTTTGTTACACCCGACCATCATGTGACTCCTAGTAATCAGACTGCCTTGAATGTGCCTCATGTTCTTGTGATTCCTTATGCTTCTTCTAGTTAGCTTCTTCCCATCATAGGTAAAATGAGGAGCATGGCTCTAGTCTATGGACATCGTAATGGAGCTAAGCGGCTAGCTATTATGAAATGGGGGCAACCTACCAACCTCTGGATATCATGTTGGATGGGATTAGGTTTTAGAGAATAGTTTACTTTTGGTTTCAAGTTCGTTAAAAAAATAAAACCACTCCTTAAGCATAGTTTACCTTTTGGTTTCAAGCTTGCATAAAAATGAAACCATGTGCTGAGCAAAGTTCCCATTCTGTGTCAAGCTCGTTAAAAAATGAAACAAATGCCCTTGAGCAAAGTTCCCATTCTATGTCAAGCTCGTTAAAAAATGAAATAGCACCTGACCATCATGTCAGGTTCTAACCATCATGTTAGTTTTTCCTTAGCAAAGTTCCCATTCTATGTAAAGCTAGTTAAAAAATGAAATCATTCTTGAGCATAGTTCATTTTCCATTTCAAGCTCGTTGAAAAATGAAGTAGGTTTCCTTAAGCATAATTTACCTTTTGGTTTCAAGCTTGCATAAAACTGAAACCATGTTCCAAGCATAGTTACCTTTTGTTTCAAGCTTGTGTAAAAATGAAACAGATCCCCTTCCCTTGAGTCGAGTCTTCACTTTAGTGTTAAAACTTGAACCTTCTTTTCACCTGCCCGATTCTCGTTCTTCCTACCCCCCCGGTGAACATTTTCACATTAGTAACCAGGTTTTTAGGTTGGGTATGGAAGAAGAATCATCAGAGGAAACGAAGCTTGGGGGGCATGTCGAGCCCCTAGCAACCATGCTAGGGGTAGGCTTCGCTAGAAATCATGTATTCCAACCTATGTATACCATGTTAATGGGATTTTTCAACCATATTTTACCCATTGGTTTCAATCTTGTGTAAAAATGAAACCAATCCCTAAGCATTCATTCAACTGATCTTCGATTTTGTTAAAAATAGTAAGATGGTGTTGAGCTTACTTTTCATTTTTCGTGCTTTGGTTAAAACATGAAATTTGGTTTGAGCTTAGTTTATTGCTTTTTCGTGCTTTGGATTCAAACATGAAAAGTTCTAATGGAGTCCTCTTTAAACTCTTTTTAGGCTCCGTAAATAAAAAAATATCGTCTAGCGATCTTGTCTTCTTCACACTCATTAAATTATTTGAAGAGTCATCCATCCAACGGTAGGTTATCTCTTTTTCAGTTCGAATAGGACTATTTACAAAAAACGAACACTCCAGCCAATCATGACTGGAAGAGTTCCCTAAGGTATGATTTTACACTTTTTCAGGCCTTAGGGACTAAATCATACGAAAAAGGACCCCCATGGAGTCTTCTTCTATATTCGTTCAGACTCTCTAAACATGAACGATACCGAGTTTTCTTTCAGTGGACTCGTTAATATAAACATTGAGAGACCCATTTTGGGAATGAACCCCTCCTCTCTCAGGTTCGTAAAACATATGAGTCTGGACTTTTCTTCTGACAAGCTATATTGAGTGTTTGTTACCCTCTTTGAACTCGTAAAACTGAAAAGAGGCACTCATCAACCATGATGGGGGAAATGGGAAGGGAATCATTTTGCAACAAATGGTAGTTGTTTGTTGTTACCTTTGAACATGGCACTTGTCTGCACATCATGTCAGTCAATTGGGTATTCAACTGATTTTCATGATAATCCACTTTCATGAGTCATGTCACTCCTTTGAGTATTTCAAAAGAATGCATTGTCCACTGTCGCATTGTGTGTTTGTACCGTTCAGTCATGCTACCAAGTCTTTTTGTCGTGCCGCCCGATGTTCAAAGGGGATTTGAAGAAGTTTTACCTCTGCAGTCTACACAGTATTTTGTGTTAGTATTTTTGAATCAGTCTTATGGTCACTACATTCACATCATTCCAGAACTATGTTCCAAGTTTCGTGTCATTAATGTGGGACTCATCATGGCCCTCCTTTGACAAGACTTTTCCCGTCGACATTAGCTCACCATCCGGGAAATAGTCTTAGAAACAATATTTGGTACCTTGAGATCTGTATGCCTTAATGATAGGTTCTCTCACTCTTGACATAGGTTCACATCATTGACCTTTGATCGATAAAATAAACTGGGTGTTCGACATCAGGACATCTATTCACACTCAGTAGATTGTACTAGGGTACCTTGGGAATCATTGACACCAATGGTGATCAAGTGGTTTCTACCATGTTCGACTTCAGATAATTGTAATCACATGGATAGAATTGTACTTTGTGGAAGACAAGATGAAGACCCTGGGTGTTTGTTTAAAGCACTCATTGCTTTTCCCCAGGTTACGATGGAGTTTTGTATATCTAGCATGGATCCACATTTGTATGGTCGTGGCTATGCTCAAATTTGCATCTGTATGACATAGATCTACATTGTATGTCTAGTAACTATGTCCAAGTTTGAGGCCTCTATCACATGGATCTATGTTGTATTCTAGTAGCCATGATTGTTTATTCCTCTCATGGATCTACCTTGTATTGGTCTGCAGCCATGAGTTGGTTACTTGTGTCTATGAGTCAACATACTGATGTACTACAAATGCCTACTTGACAACATACTCTGATCGAGCCGACATTTTCACCTCATAGCAACGACTTGTTCTCTCAAAGCTCTCATTTATTGTATCCCTCTAAGACTCATGCTTTGGGGGGCATCCTGTTATACCAAAATCCTATCACCATCATGTGATAAGACTCTTAACATACCTACTTGCCCTGAATCCCAGCACTTGGAGTGGAAACTCATGCCATTTTGTCAATCTTTCACAAAAATGCTCAGCACTGCGCCTTCCCCTTTGTCCAAGAGTGGTACCTTTCTCACACGGCCTATCCCTTGTTATCCACAAGCGGTGCCACCGCTTATGGCCCTTATGGAAGTCCATAAGCGTTTCTTACCTGAATCGCTCTATCATTGAAGGAGAAAAGTGGTACCCTAGGTAAAATGGGAAAAAGAGAAGATTCTCGAGGCTTCTATATCATGAGCCTTGTTTCCTCCCTTATCCCTATCATTGTGGGTTAGTTGAGCTCGATATCCCTCATCCTAGGATCTTAGAGGCCACCTCATCCACAAATCTCTCAACCATCCCTATCCATTGAGCCTTATAAATACAAGCTCATGTCCATGGTTGAGGGGAGGACTCTTAAGGTATTGTTATGTTGTTGGATTGATTACTTGGCCCAAGCCATTATAGAGCATAGAGAGAAAAAGTTGGAGCTTATGGGGATGAGAGTGTTTGGTTTCATGGAGATGCATGTCAACACTAAGGCTTAACTGGTTGTAAACTTCTCCATTTTATCTTAATGCAAAGCTGATTTCCGTCCCAAATTACTGTTGTTGTTTGATTTCACATGCATGTTGTTAGATTCCTTAGTCACTAACATGGATCAGTAGATTATATTCTGGCAGCTTTGATTTGTTTGCATGTTTAATCTGATTGCAGGTACACAGGGTTACTATCAAAGCATCACATTCCAAGTATCTATGGCATCCAGGGAGGGTCTTCAACCTTTGTCGTTCATTTGTTCTGGATCTGAACCATTCAGACCAGTGGAACACTTTACTATCTACAGAAGGTGAAATATTCCATCTAACAATATTTTGAACATAAGGAACGATCTCATCCCATGTGCAGGGAGGTTTAGAACTGTATATTCTTAGAATATGCACAATCACCTAGTTAATTACTTCTACTTGTCCATTGGTCTTAGGGTGGAATGCAGTCAATTTGGTGAGCTTGGTATCCATAAATGAGCATATACTATACCAGAAAGTGCTCAAGAACATGTTTCCTCAATATGAAATAATAGTCTATGGAAGCCCAAAATGAACTCAAACATGCTCAAAGGAGAGCTTAATAGTGGCTTCGGTGGAGATTCTCTTCTTGAAATCTATCAGAATGGTCATCTTAGAGAAGTGATCCACGACCACAAACACATAATCATTACCATGATTATTTGAAGGTAGTCCTAACATGTAATCCACGGAGATGGTTTCCCATGTCCCATTCAAAGTGTGTATGGGGGTGTACAACCCTTGCTTTTTCTATGGAGTAGGTAGTTCAGAATCTAATATAATGGCCGGTGTCTTGTTGGAGTTTGGGCCAACAAAATACTTCTACAAGAATACCATTGTCTTCTCAGTGCCAAATTTCCTTACCACCAGGTTGTAATGCCGCTTCCCAAACCATATTCTTAAGCTTTCTTGAAGGAACACTGAGATGGCCCAAGTGGCATAGAAATCCTTCAAAAAGATGAAAGTCTTCCATTGGTGTACCTGCATACAAGGATTGATATATGGGAGCAATCTCTAGATCATTGTCATATAGTTGAAGGCACCTAAAGGTCACGCACCACAAGAGTTGAGCATTGTGGTTAATGCTGCTACCAGAGGTCAATTGTGGCAATTAGTTACTCAATTGGTGCTTCACTTCTTATATTTAATGTTCAAGTGGAAATGTTGCAAGTAAGTGGACCACTTTTGGTGGTGGTAATTCTGTAAATTTCCTTGGGTTGGAATGAACTACAAGGGCTTGTGATCAATGTGGATGACTATTTTTTTTCCAAGGATGTAATGCTTCCCTTGGCGGCAGGCTTGGACAATGGAGTACATTTCCTTATCATAGGTGGGTTACTTGCATACTGTATATTGAAAGTGTCTCACTATGATGTTCCACTAGATGTCCATGCTAAGTGATGACCACACCAATGGTGTAGTTTAAAGTATATGTCTCTTGCTCAAAGGGTTCTTGCAGATATGGTAATGTAAGGAAGGTCAACAAACATAAGCATTGATTTAGCTCCTCAAATGTGTGTTGTTGTGGCTTAAACCAGGTGAACTTGGCCTTAGATCCACCTTTGGTCACTTAGCTAATGGACCAAGAAATATTAGAGAATCCCAACACAAATCTACGATAAAATTTTCCAATGCTTAGGAAGCTACAAATCTATGTGAGATTCGTCAGGGTCGGCTAGTGATGAATGGATTGGATCTTAGATGGATCTAGTGATGAATGGATTGGATCTTAGACAGATCTACATGAACACTTTGTTCATTCACAATGCATCCCATGTAATGAACCATTTCCATTCCAAGTGAGCACTTCTCTAGATTTTAATATAACTTCTGATGTTGCAGGGTGTTGAAGACATGGTGGATATGCTACAAATATTATGTCCATGTTCTATTGTAGATGAGAATATCATCTAGATATACGACCACAAAGTAATTGGTGAATGGTCATAGAATGTCATCGACCATCCTCTTGAATGTTTTTCGACCATTATTCAAGCCGGAAGGCATGACCAACCACTCTAAAATTCCTTCCCGAGATTTGAAGGGATTCTTCCAGACATTGGACTGCTCAATTGGGACTTTATTATAGTAGGACTTCAGGTCAATCTTGTTCAAATACTTGGCCTCGTTAAGCTAGTCAAGGAGTTCGGTGATCCAGGGAATGGGATACCGATTTAGGACTATGATCTTGTTTAGATCTCGGTAGTCAATACATATTTTCCATGTCTCATATTTCTTTTGTACCAACACAATTGGGCTCCCAGAAGGTCAGGAATTGGGTCAAATAAGCCCCTTGTGGATTAAATATTATATCTAGAATTTGATTTCTTAATTCCCCATGAGCGAACACCTATATATTTTCCCATTAGATAAATGTGCATGAGGGATCAAATCAATGGAATTATTCACCTTACAATGTATTAGAACCCCCACAGGTGTGGTGAATATGTCATTGTATGCTTCCACGATCTTGTCCACTTGTTTTTTCTCCATAAAGGGGTTTTGTGTGGAGGTGGTGAATGTTTATATGATCTTTCATTCATCCTTAGAATGAACCATGAAGATTTTGAATTTCCCTGTCTAGGAGATTACCTTCCTATACTGCTTCGTTGTGATGAGAGACATTGCAGTAGCAGAAAGTGTCATTGGTATCCTATAGAGTTTCTTTTCCTAAGTAATCATGACTATACAAGGTATAGACTCATACACAACATGATGTTTCCACATATATGTTTGTCCTAAAATAACATCTCAAACTTCAAGTGGGGAAACATCACACATTAACTCATTTGTAAAGGGCTTGATGTTGTAGGAGAGGCGGAACTTTTGACTAACATGTATGTCTCGTACATGGCTCAGGAAACCAATGTTGTATGGTTGGGGATGTGGAGCCATCGAAAGCTTCAATATTTTTATGACCTTGGTCGATATGAGCTTATTCCGAGTACCATTGTCAACAATGAAATGTAGCGAAGTCCCTTGCACCCATAATTGTTAATGGAAGAGGAGCTCCCGCTCCTCTAGTTCCTCTTACTCTTTTGGTTAGATCTTTTTGGTTGCAATGGTGGCGCTAGGTTCTACATCAATGATATTCTTAATCCTTTCTTTATCTACATCAGTGTCTGAGTTAGAGTCTATATCCAAGGATTTGGTATGGGACAGCAATGATTGTTTTGAGCGGCATTCAAAAGTGTTGTGACAGGGGATTTTGTGGAACTTGCACCACTTTCTGGTGTCCTTCTTTGATTTCCCACTACCCTTATTTTCTTGTGGCTTGTACTGGCTTTCGAGAATTTGGCCATCATTTCTCTATCCTTTGGATTGTGAATTAGGGACACTTTTTCCCAGCTTCTGCTGCTGATTTGTTAACCCAAAATATTACTTATTATTTTTCTTAAACTTTTGCTCGATATTGATGGCATATCGGTAAGGCGCTGCTTGTGAGGATATGTATAGGAAATCGAAATCTGAATGAATGTACCTGTGCAGGACACAACAGTACTTTAGAACCCACTTTCGTTCAGAGTCTCTAATACCTAGCTTTGATCATAGGGCATGGAATATATATGTATACCCCATCGTCATTTGGTCACTTTCCTGGTGCAATTTCGTCCACTAAGTGTATTGGTCATCATAGTTTTTGACAGGTTATAATTCCTCTTTGATGGAATCAATAAAATATGTCCAAGTGGGTTCTATATTGAATATATCAGATTAATCCCTCGCATGTCTCTTGTAGTACCCTTCCCAGCAGTCTTTGACATGGGGGGAGACTTAAGGAGCCTAAAGGTGATCTTTTCACTATCAAACAAATTATGAACAGAGAAGTATCCCTCTAATAGACTCAGCCATTTTTTCCAAAGCATCTAAATCTATATTTCCTTCAAATAAGGGGATGTCAAAGTTAACTTGTACAGTGAAGGGAGTTGTTGTGAATATTTAATTAAATATTATTAATTATAAATTATTAGATTATTAGGTTACTAGTGAAAGGGCATAACCCTTCACTATACTAGCTCAAGCTATATAAAGGTGAGCTTATTGTACATTTATATTCATCATCTAATATATTATTCTTATTTTACTATCAAACATGAAAGTCGGATTCGACTCATAAAATCCACCCTCTCGACCTGCATTTTTTTCTGCCCCCTTCCCCCTTCTCCTCCACACTCCATTGTGTTCTCCCCTTTCACCACCACTCCTACCTTGATCTGCGACTTGCCCCACTTTTTCCACTCCAAAAGTGCCTGCATTACATCCATGCTTCATCTCTGCAATCACGACACCTTTCCTTCTCCCTATGTGGCCTCCACTCCCTCCTTCCAGCCGCCAGCGCCTCCCACATTCCTTCCCACACCCTCATGCGTCGCTCCATCCCACGTCGAATCCCACCCTGCTACATTTTCACCCTCAAACTCCATTATTTATCTCCACCCACTGCATCCCCTATTGCGACATCACCCTCACCCTCTCGCCTCATCCCCGCTATGCACCCCAATAGCTGCCAAATCCACATCGTCGCTCCACCTCGGCCTCCAACTCCACAACCTACAACCAAAAAAAAACAATATATTATAATCTAATATAATATATTATTTCAAATATATTGTAACATAATATATTTATGATAATATATTTATAAAAAAAAAAACAAATATTATAAATTATTATTATAATATTTGATTAAAAAAAACTATATACAAAATATTATATAGTTTATAAAAGAAAGAAAAAAGAAAAAAAACAATAATAATATTAATTTATTAATTAATATTTATTATTATTCCAAAAAAAATCCACCCCTCACAAGCCAAAATAGCGTCGAAGTACACACCTCCACATACAAGGTCCAAGACCATGGTAGAATTAAAAGACCAAATCGAAAAAATGGAGGACATCAAGTCCCTTGTCGCTAACCAAAAAAACTTGAAGGAAGAGATGAAAAATAACAATACAGTACTAAAATATTACCTTGTTCTGGTACTAGAAAGAAGGTTGGATGAAAAATTTGACATCCTGAACGAAAAACAAAAAGACTTGGATGACAAACTGAGTACCATGACGCAAAACATAAACACCTTAACACAGAACTTGAGCACCATGACGCAGAACCATAATACATTAATCGAGGTGTTACAAAGACTCATACCTAGTCCATACCAAGTCAGCAATCCAGACATGTTAGATTCCTCATTTGATGTTGCCCCATAGGAAACACTTGCAAGGAATTAATAAGAATTGCAAAAAGAAATAAAGATTAACAATGCGATGATTAAGCTTGCATGTGGCCTAAAATCATGAAGATCTGGAGCAATCATTTAACCATTAAGTCAGGGTATAAGAGTGGTCCGAAAGGGAGAAGTAGCTCAGCCTCCGTATGGACCAATGATTCAGGCATGACGAGAGATATAAGAGAGTGTTAAGTGTGAGGTACGGTGACAAACGATTTTTGAGGTTTGAAGCTTCCCTAGATACTTTCTTTAATACCATGTTTAATTTAGTGAAGCATAGGATCTTTAGGCCTGAATGAAATCAATTGTGAAAGAAGGCTACAAAAGAGAGCGAAGAATATAGTAAACATTGATCAATTATTCATGGAAAAATTACACACACATGGAGACAAAATTGGAAGAATATCATTACATCCATTAATCAGTATCTTGTATGCAATACAATGGTGTTACAAATAGGAGAATTTGACTGCCTTTGATTGGATTTAAATCCACCAACCTAGAGTGACCCCAGAGCTAACTCGACGTGGGAAAATCACCACTAGAGCTCAGTAATGAGAGTCCAGATAACTGAATCAGATCTCAAATAGTTATCTGACCAAGTTAGGCGATTAAAGGCACCCAACCTCCCTTAAATCATTCAAATCGATGTAAGGATGACTCGAATTCAACTAATTGATGGGAATCTGTGAATAACTGAACATAACTAAACACTAACTAGGGTCAACTACTAGTGACTGCTGGTGCAATCATAGTGGGTGCCTAAATTATAGAGATTGGTCCCTGGAGCTACTAAACTCATGCACACAAGCTTATTGAATGTTAGGTGGGCCCAGATGAGACCCCTTGGAACTAGTGAAGTGGCAATGACATCCTAATCTAGGAAAATAAAAATAGACTATGGTGGTCAAGGGAGTATTAACTAATTATTCCTAACAGCACACTAACTAATGGTCACAATATTTCTAGTCCTTCCATATTTACTTCACAATGGAAAAAGTGAGAGTCGTTGTTTGCACCAAACAAGCAAAGACAAGATATTGCAAATACCGTATAAGATACTAAAAAAAATATAGATATAGATTTATGTGAGAATGAAATGAAGGAGAATATATATATTCACAAACACATATATTGGCAATAAACACAATGATACAGTAAACTCATATTCTATTAAATGAATGAAACAGAACAAACTGTAAAACAAACGCAACTAGAATGGTGGTAGTTGTATCTCTGAGAAGATATGTGGCTATTCTCACTTGTGACAAGATGAATACAAAAGGAATCTCAAGGGTCTCTTTTCATAAATACTTCGAGAGGCAGAAACCCTGACCCTAACCCTAAGATATGAATCTCCATAAAGTTTGCATCCCCAAGGTGGTTAGTTGAACGATCAACTTCTCAAGGTCATAAATTTTGCATATGATATCTGTTTTGGGTGCTTAGTATCCCGTTGGAAAGTTGTATCAAATATTTGCAACATTTTAAATGGGTTTAATGAATGTGATGTGAATTTATTGGCCCCCCGAATCTCCCAAAAACATCATTTCGCGCATCAAAACGACCCGGAAAGTTTGGGACCCAAAAAAAACGTAGAAAATGACAACAAAATTGCCAAAATGAAAAATTGTTTTGAGCAAGTGGAATATGTGGGTGGACACCTATACCCATCTAGACCATTCCTCGCCCCTTAGGAAGCAATGGTATACATTGCATTGATTTCCCACATCAAATGGGGAAACTTCTGATGAAGTTGAATCCTAGTGAGCCACTTGCCTTGGTGGAGGAGCTTCCCTGCTTTGATAACTCGATATAGTGGGATCTTATGTTTGTGAGTGATTTTAACCTGTGTCCATGATAAAATAAATGGTTTTTGTTACATGCATTTGGGATTAATATATGTAAGTGTCAATTTTTATGCCACCTCAGAGGTATCCAACAGTGGTGCAAAATATGGTCGAAGGAGCTCCACATTGAATACTCGGTGCAGGCCAAGGAATGGAGGGATGCTTAATTCAAAGGAATTATCACCAACTTCCGTTGTGATGGTGTATGGCCCATATTGAAGTGGACAAGGCTTGTGATGGGTCCTTATGATCCTCTCTTTCTATAAATGCAGCCAAACCTTATCCCCAACCTGGAATTTGTTGGAACCTGTTGTTGGTCATGTGACTACTTTTATTTAGTATTGGCCTTTTCCAAAATTTCAAGGACCTGTTGGAAGATGTGCTCAACTCATTCAAAAAATATGGTGGCCTTATCATCCTCAGCCTGAGAATGGGAATACTCCTCATGTATGGATGCAACGGGCATAGCTACATCAATTAGGGCCAGTGGTTGGAAACCCAAGCACGCCTAGAAAGGGTTGTGAACAATAGAGCTATGAAGAGATATCTTATAGCTATGTTGAACATAAGGAAGGATCTCATCCCATGTTCAGGGAGGTTTAGAATTTTATATTCTTAGAATATGCACAATCACCTAGTTGATTACCTCTACTTGTCCATTGGTCTTGGGGTGGAAGGTGTTAGAATAATCAACCCATACTTAGCTACCTTAGACATTAATTAATCCATTTTTGCCTTATTTTCCTAGTTTCCAATATTCCACTCTATGCAAGTTGTCTTCCACATGTCCTAGAAGTCAAACTTGCTAAAACTAAATCATGGAGTGCTTGGGAAACCTCCTAGAATACATATTTAGCATATCTGATTTATTCCATATCCTCCCTAGTCCATATCTATTTTATTCCAGATCCTCCCTAGTGCATATCTGCTTTTTCTGCTAAGTTTCCTGCTTTATTGAGATTTATGGCAAAAGGGAAAGTAAGACTAGGTGTAGTTGACTTGTTTTTTTCCCTCATCATCCTCGATTATTTTCTCCTAATAAAAGCATGTATGATTTTTCTTTCCATCACTTATTAGCTTTCCTACTTGACTTTTCCAATCCATGAGCCTCTAGGTAGATTTGGAAACTGCTTTATGCACCTATGGGGGATTTGACTAGATTTAGTAAGCCTACTTTTTGACTATTTAGAATGGCATCCTTATACATTCGAATCTATCATGTAATTATATATTGTGGTAGCCTATGACTTCATAAGTTTGGCTATTGTACACTTATTCAATAAATATTAGTGTTATGCTCCAATTTCAGTCTCCTGTGTGTGTAAATTTGCATGTTTGATTAGCAATTTTGTGAGTGCAATTGTTCTATCACTTGGGTTCAATTTCCACATAGTATCAGAGCCTTTGTATATTGATTTCTCTCCTTCCATATTTCTATTACAGGTTCGACATATTGACTGGGAGAAAATTCTGCTGGTTGAAGGGCACAGTTCAGAGCTATGGATCAATCTTAGAAGATCTTCTTGACTCCATTTAATTTCTTTGAATGGAAAGCAGAGATGGAGATACTGTTGAGAGCAAATGGTCTCTACAAGGTGACTATGGCAACTGAGGCAGAGCCCAATGCAGCTGCAGAGAAAATTAAATGGCACAACAGGAGGGATGAGTCCTATGGTCTTCTGTGTCTGAGCATATCCAGAGACCTCCTCTTCCATCTTGATGGATTGACATCACCTAATGAAGTGTGGGAGAAGCTTGTAGATATTTTTGGTAAGACAGATGAGATGAGAGGACATCAAATTGAGAATGAATTGATCTCTTTGAGTCCCAACAGCTTCGAATCCCTACAACTCTACTTTTCCAAGTTTAAAGTCCTTGTTTTGCAGCGAAAACAGTGTGGAATTGAAAAGAAGGAAGATAAGCTAGTTTTGGCCATACTCTCAAAGCTTGGCCATGACTATTTAGTTTTTGTTTCGATCGTCCATGCCACCAAGTTGACAGCTCGAGCCTGGAAGATGCCTAAGCTTGCAGAGTTCATGGAATCCCTCACACAAGAACAAGATAAACTGGTGATGATGGGCACCATCAAACCTTCCAAAGACCAAGATTTTGTTGTTGGAGATTCGAGGGTGGATTCAAAAAGCAAGAAGAAAGCTAAGAAGCCACCTAAGCAAAAGAGAGACAAGAACAAGTCTCAAGAGGAGCCCCAAGGCTCCAAGAAGAACTTCCAGAAGAAGAAGAACAAAGGAGAAATGAGTAAGTGTGCATACTGTAGTAAGGGCTATCATCCTAAAAGCTCCTGCATGAAGAAACAAATTGACATGTTGACCCAAATCCTAGAGAAGAATAACGTCTCCCTTCCTGATTGCTCAAAGAAGAGGGAAGGAGGATCAAATTCAGAGGATAGAGAGAGAGTACATGCATTGGTTGCTGGCACATCAAGCTCACCTAGCTTCATCATAGACTCTGGAGCTTCAAGACATATGGTTTTGACCAAGGAGGCATTCTCCTCTCTTGACATGTCGAAAGGTCCACCAATAGCACTGGGAGATGACTCTCTCACTTACGGTTTGGGCAAAGGAAGGATTGATCTTGACCATGGTAAGTTCAGTAATGTATTGTATGTTCTAGGTCTTGCCTCTAACCTCTTGTAAGTGTATCAGATGGCCCACACAGGTTCTCAAAAGCAGGTCATATTCTCCCCTGATGATGTTGAGATCACAGAGATCTTGAATGGTAACGTCATTGCAAAAGGAGTTGTAGATCACATTTTGTAATTATTCATAAGGCCAATAGACCGATATTCAGAAGAAATTGAAGTCAATCAACCAACAGCAGGAGCAGAGCCAGCTAGACCAAAGGCAAGGGAGTAAGCAACTGATCCATCTTTTGACTTGATTGATCGAGAGAAAGCATCAAAGGTAGGGGTAGGAGCAACAAATCCATTAGCATCTCTTCCATATAAAATCAAAAAAATAGCAGACTCGATTGGAGTTTTTGTAGCAGGAAAAAAGGTGGAGGCTCCAGAGCCAGATGTGGAGCTAGAAGCACCAGTAGATCTAGCAGCAGATGATGATCCAGATCTCAAAGGTATACATGTTTTCACATTTTCTGCCCTACTCAAACCCCTCTGCTCTTCTGATTCATGCTAATGAGGCAAGCAAGCTTTGGCATGAAATATTTGGCCATCTTAACTATAAGTATCTTTTTTATCTAAGTGAAAAATAAATGGTTATAGGGTTACCAAAGATTAAATTCTCCAAGGGAGTCTGTCAAGGTTGTATCCTAGGAAAACACCCAGAGCATAAATTTGAGAGAACCTCTGCACCTCTTGAGTTGATCCACAGTGATGTTGCTGGTCCATTTCCTCATATGTCAATAATTCAAGCCAAATATGCATTGACCTTCATATATTACTTTTCCAGGTATTGTTGGGTTTACTTCCTGAAGCATAAGTCCAAAGTTTTTGGCCTCTTCAAAGTCTTTAAGTCTTTGGTTGAAAACTAGTCTGGGAGGAGACTCAAGATCCTCATATCTAACAATGGTGGTGAGTATTTCAAGTCTAATTTCATTCAATATTATGAATATGTAGGTATTCATGTGTAGCATTCAATCCCTTACATACCACAGCAAAATGGTGTTGCTGAGAGAAAGAACAGATCACTGAAGGAGATGGCAACCTGTATGATGGAGGCTAAGACTTTGCCACCAAATTTTTGGGCCAATGCTATAAACTGTGCATCCTATATCCAGAATAGTGTGCCTCATAAATATCTTGATGGTATGACTCCTTTCGAAGCTTGGAGTGGGCACAAGCCATATGTGACCCATTTCAGGATTTTTGGCTCAAAGGCTTGGGCTAGAATTCCAACAGAAATGAGGAAGGCTTTGCAGCCCCAAAGGCAAGAGTGTCTATTTTTTGGGTCCTCTGAATATTTAAAATGGTACAAGCTGATCAATTTGAGCACAAACAAAGCCTTCATTGAAAAGAGTGTTCAGTTCCAAGAAGAGCCTTTAGCAGCAGTTGAAGTTGGAGAGTCTTCTTCACCACCAGAACCATTGAATGTAAGTGAAGAGACAAATGAGTTTGCTGATTCTGATGTGTCTGATAATTATTATTTAATTTCATATATTGACAGTCCTACAAGACCAAAATGGGCAGCAAATACCATTCATGTAGCTGGGGAACTAGCTGGAAATCCTAGTGATCCTAGGAGGACTAGATCTCAGTTTGAGAGTGCCTTGTGTATGAAAGACACTTTGTTTGCAGAGAAGTGCTATCTAATGGTTGAATCAGACCCACATACATATGAATATTCATCACATGATCCAAGATGGAAAACATCCATGAAAGAAGAATTCAGCTCACTCCAGAAGAACAACACTTGGGAACTGGTTGATCTTCCCCCAGGGAGGAAGCTAGTTCAATGTAAGTGGGTTTTCAAAACTAAATTTGATGCTGATGGTTCACCTTTGAAATATAAGGCAATATTGGCAGCCAAGGGCTACTCACAGGTACATGGTATTGAATACAATGAGACCTTTGCACCAGTGGCAAAGATGGACTCCATCAGGCTCGCCTTAGCCATTGCAGCTTCGAAGCAGTGGGAGGTACATCACATGGATGTGAAGTGTGTTTTCCTTAATGGAGAACTTACAGAAGATATTTACATGCAGCAGCCTCAAGGTTTTGTGTCTAATCCATCTTTTGTGTGTAGGTTAAAGAAATCATTGCATGGGCTTAAGCAAGCCCCCAAGGCTTGGTATGCCAAGATTGATGGCTTTCTACTGCCATTGTGTTTTGTTCGATGCAAGTCTGATCCTAATGTTTATTTGAAGCTAATTCATGGTTCTTTGATGATTATTGTCTTGTATGTGGATTACCTTTTGATTACAGGAAGTTCAAAGAAATAAATTGCCTCCTTGAAGGATGCAATGAACCATGCATTTTCTATGACTGATTTTGGGTTGTTGAGCCAATTCCTAGGTCTAGAAATTGCTCAATCCCAACATGGAATAAAAGTTCATCAGTCCAAGTATGCTTTATATTTACTAAACAAGTTCAACGGGAAATATTGCAAGCCAAGCAAGACTCTCTTCCTTTCAGGAGTTAAGCTTGAAGAAGTAGGTTCTTCTCCTATGGTAAATAATACATTATATAGGCAATTGATTGGGTGTTTGATGTATCTTACACACACTCAACCTGATATTTCTTATTCAATAAGTGTGGCCTCAAGATACATGGATCAGCCTCATGAGATCCATTGGAGAGCATCCAAAAGGATCCTTAACTTTGTTCAGGGAACAAGAACTCATGGGATCTTCTACAAAGCTAAATTCGATCTTGATTTGATTGGGTTTACTGACAGTGATTGGGCAAGTGACAACATAGATCAAAAGTCAACATCAGGATATGTGTTCATCCTTGCTTAAGGACCAATCAGTTGGTCAAGCAAGAAACAGAGTGCCATAGCACTCTCATCTACAGAAGCAGAGTACAGAGGAGTTGTAAATGCAGCAACTCAATGTTTGTGGTTCCAGGGGATACTTGGTGAGTGTGGCTTCAAATCGGAGTTTTCAACTATTATCTATTGTGATAATCATAGTACCATTCAAATATACAGTGATCCATTTCAAAGACAGAGAACCAAACACATTGAGATCCATATGCACTACATCAGACGACTTGTGCATGATGGCACCATTCACCTACTCTTTTGTGCATCTTCAGAACAAGTAGAAGACATCTTCACAAAAGTTTTTTTGTGAGAAGACATTCATCAATTCTCAAAGCATCATTGATGACAATATTTTCAAATTTTGTTTTACTGTCCATTTTTAAGGGAGGATTTTCCCACTGGTTTTTTGCCTCTTTCCTTGGTTAAATGGACATGCAGTATGTAAAGTGTGACTAAGCCTTGTTGCTAGGCCCTATAGTTTTCTGATATTTACTCATAAATTCAGCTTTAAGGTGGGGTGTTAGAATAATCAACCCATAGTTAGCTACCTTAGACATTAATTAATCCATTTTTGTTGTATTTTCCTAGTTTCCAATATTCCACTCTATGCAAGTTGTCTTCCACGTGTCCTAGAATTCAAACTTGCTAAAACTGAGTCATGGAGCACATGGGAAACCTCTTGGAATCCATATTTAGCATATCTTATTTATTCTATATCCTTCCTAAATCATATCTTCTTTTTTCTGCTAAGTTTCCTGCTTTATTGAGACTTATGGCAAAAGGGAAAGAAAGACTAGGTGTAGTTGACTTTTTTTTTCCCTCATCATCCTTGATTATTTTCTCCTAAGAAAAGCATGTATGAGTTGTCTTTCCATCACTTATTAGCTTTCCTACTTGACTTTGCCAATTCGTGAGCCTCTAGGTAGATTTGGAAAGTGCTTTATGCACCTATGGGGGATTTGACTAGATTTAGTAAGCCTACTTTTTGACTATTTCGAATGGCATCCTTATGCATTCAAATATCTCATGTAATTATATATTGTAGCAGAATATGACTTCATAATGTTGGATAGTGTACACTTCTTCAATACAAATTAGTGTTATGCTCCAATTTCAGTCTCCTTTGTGTGTAAATTTGCATGTTTGATTAGCAATTTTGTGAGTTCAATTGTTCTATCACTTGGGTTCAATTTCCACAGAAGGAAATCCATTTGGTGATCTTGGTATCCATCAATGACCATATACTAGACCAGAAAGTGCTCAAGAACATGTTTCCTCGATATGAAATAATAGTCTGTGGAATCCCAAAATGAACTCAAACATGCTCGAAGGAGAGCTTAATAGTGGCTTCGGCAGAGATTCTATTCTTGCAATCTATCAGAATGGTCATCCTACAGAAGTGATCCATGACCAAAAACAGATAATCATTACCATTATTATTTCAAGGTATTCCTAACATGTAATCCATGGAGATGGTTTCCCATGTCCCATTCAGAGCGTGTATGGGGGTGTACAACCCTTGGTTTTTCTATGGAGTAGGTAGTTCAGAATATAATATAATGGTCAGTGTCTTATTGGATTTTGGGCCGATAAAATACTTCTACAAGACTACCATTGTCTTCTCAGTGCCAAATTTCCCTACCACCCGGTTGTAATGCTCTTCGCAAATCATCTTCTTAAGCTTGCTTGAAGGAACACTAAGATGGCCCAGGTGGCATAGAAATCCTTCCTAAACATGAAATTCTTCCATTGGTGTACCTGCATACAAGGATTGATATATGGGAGAAATATCTAGATCATTGTCATATAGTTGAGGCCACCTAGAGGTCATGTGCCACAAGAGTTGAGCATTGTGGTTAATGCTGCTACCAGAGGTCAATTGAGGCAATTAGTTACTCAATTGGTGCTTCACTTCTTATATTTAATGTTCAAGTGGAAATTTTGCAAGTAAGTGGACCACTTTTGGTGGCTGTCATTCTATAAATTTCCTTTGGTTGGCATGAACTACAAGGGCTTGTGATCAGTGTGGATGATTGTTTCTTTTCCAAGGATGTAATGCTTCCCTTGGCAACAGACTTGGACAATGGAGTACATTTCCTTGTCATAGGTGGGTTACTTGCATACTATATAGTGAAAGTGTCTCACTATGATATGCAACTAGATGTCCATGCTAAGTGAGGACCACACCAACGCTGTAGTCCAAAGCATATGTCTCTAGCTCAAAGGGTTCTTGTAGATATGGTAATGTAAGGAAGGGCAACAAACATAAACATTGATTTAGCTCCTCAAATGTGTGTTGTTGTGGCTTAAACCAGGTGAACTTGGCCTTAGATCCACCTTTGGTTACTTAGATAATGGACTAAGAAATATTAGAGAATCCCAACACAAATATACAATAAAAAATTTCAATGCTTAGGAAGCTACAAATCTCTGTGAGAGTTATCAGGGTTGGCTAGTGATGAATGGATTGGATCTTAGACGGATCTACATGAACACTTTGTTCATTCACAATGCATCCCATGTAATGAACTCTTTCCATTCCAAATGAGCACTTCTCTAGATTGTCATATAACTTGTGATGTTGCAGGGTATTGAGGACATGGTGGATATGCTACAAATGTTATGTCCAAGTTCTATTGTAGATGAGGATATCATCTAGATATATGACCACAAACTAATTGGTGAATGGCCATAGAATGTCATAGATCATCCTCTTGAATGTTTTTGGACCATTATTCAAGCTGAAATGCATGACCAACCACTCAAAAAGTCCTTCTCGAGATTTGAAGGGAGTCTTCCAGACATTGGACTACTCAATTGGGACTTGATTATAGTAGGACTTCAGGTCAATCTTATTGAAATACTTGGCCTCATTAAGCTAGTTGAGGAGGATGGTGATCCAGGGAATGGGATATCGATTTAGGAATATGAACTTGTTTAGATCTCGGTAGTCAATACATATTTTCCATGTCTCATCTTTCTTCTGAACCAACACAATTGGGCTCCCACAAGGTGAGGAATTGGGTCGAATGTGCCCCTTGTGGATTAAATCTTAAATCTAGAATTTGATTTCTTAATTCCCCATGAGCGAACACATATATATTTTCCCATTAGATAAATGTGCATGAGGGATCAAATCAATGGAATTATTGACCTGACAATGTATTAGAACCCCCTCAGTTGTGGTGAATATGTTGTTGTATGCTTCCACGATCTTGTCCACTTGTTTTTGTTGCATAGAGGGGTTTTGTGTGGAGGTGGTGAATGTTTCTATGATCTTTCATTCATCCTCAAAATGAACCGTGAAGAGTTTGAATTTCCCTATCTAGGATATTACCTTCCTGGACTGCTTTGTTGTGATGAGAGACATTGCAGTTGCAGAAAGTGTCATTGGTATCCTATAGAGTTTCTTTTACAAAGTAATCATGACACTACAAGGTATAGACTCATACACAACATGATGTTTCCACATATATGTTTGTCATAAAAGAACATCACAAACTTCAAGTGGGGAAACATCACACATTAACTCATCTGTAAAGAGCTTGATGTTGTAGGACAGGCGGAACTGTTGACTGACATGGATGTCTCGTACATGGCTCAAGAAACCAATGTTGTATTTCCCTCATTTCTACACACCTTTCTCTTCCATACCCTCTCACACCTCCTACACCCCCTTACCTTGTTTCCAACACCCCTCACTTCTCCCCTCTCTCCACAGGGTCTTTTGTTTCCCCACTCCAACTGCACCCTCTTAACCTGCACTTTTTTCTCCCCCCTTCCCCCTTCTCCTCCACACTCCATTGTGTTCTCCATTCCTTTGTGTTCTCCCCTTTCACCACCACTCCTACCTTGATCTGCAACTTGCCCCCACTTCTTCCACTCCAAAATTTCCTGCATTCCATCCATGCTTCATTTCTACAATCACAACACCTTTCCTTCTCCCTACATGGCCTCCTCTCCCTCCTTCCAGCTGCCAGCGCCTCCCACATTCCTGCCCACACCCTCACATGCCACTCCATCCCACGTCGACTCCCTCCCTGCTGCATTCTCACTCTCCAACTCCATCATTTATCTTCACCCACTGCATACCTTATTGCGGCATCACCCTCACCCTCTTGCCTCATCCCCGTGGAGCACCCCAATAGCCACCAAATCCATGTCGTCACCTCGCCTCAGCATCCAACCCCACGACCTACAACAACAACAAAAAACAATATATTATAATCTAATATAATATATTTATTTCAAATATATTGTAACATAATATATTTATAATAATATATTTATAAAAAAAAATCAAATATTATATATTATTATTATAATATTTGTTTAAAAAAAACTATATACAAAATATTATATAGTTTATAAAAGAAAAAAGAAAAAAAACAATAATAATATTAATTTATTAATTAATATTTATTATTATTCAAAAAAAAATCCACACCTCACAAGCCAAAATAGTGTCGAAGTACACGCCTCCACATACAAGGTCCAAGACCATGGTAGAATTAAAAGACCAAATCAAAAAAATGGAGGACATCAAGTCCCTTGTCACTAATGAAAAAAACTTGAAGGAAGAGATGAAAAATAACAATACAGTACTCAAAGACGAGCTTGTTTTGGTACTAGAAAGAAGGATGGATGAAAAATTTGACATCCTGAATGAAAAACAAAAAGACTTGGATGACAAACTAAGTACCATGACTCAAAACATAAACACCTTAACACAAAACTTGAGCACCATGACACAGAACCATAATACATTAATCGAGGTGTTACAAAGACTCATACCTAGTCCATACCAAGTCAGCAGTTTAGACATGTTAGATGCCTCATTTGATGTTGCCACACAGGAAACACTTGCAAGGAATCAATAAGAATTGCAAAAGGAAATAAAGATTAACAATGCAACGATTAAGCTTGCATGTGGCCTAAAATCATGAATATCTAGAGCGATCATTAAATCATTAAGTCAGGGTACGAGGGTGGTCTAGAAGGGAGAAGTAGCTCAACCTCTGTATGGACTAATTATTCAGGAATGATGAGAGATATAAGAGAGTGTCAAGTGCGAGGTACGGTGACGAACAGTTTTTGAGGTTTCAAGCTGCCCTAGATACTTTAGTTAATACCATGTTTAATTTAGTGAATCATAGGATCTTCAGGCCTGCATGAAATCAATTGTGAAAGAAGGCTGCAAAAGAGAGAGAAGAATATAGTAAACATTGATCAATTATTCATGGAAAAGTTACACACACATGGAGACAAAATTGGAAGAATATCATTACATCCATTAATCAGTTTCTTGTATGCAATACAATGGTGTTAAAAATAGGAGAATTGGAATGCCTTAGATAGGATTCAAATCCACCAACCTGGAGTGACTCCAGAGCTAACTCGGTGTGGGAAAAGCACCACTAGAGCTCATTAATGAAAGTCTAGATAACTGAATCAGATCACAAACAGTTATCTGACAAGTTATGGGATCAAAGGTGCCCAACCTCCCTTAAATCATGCAAATCGATGTAAGGATGACTGGAATTCAACTAATTGATGGGAATTTGAGAATAACTAAACATAACTGAACAATGACTATGGTCAACTATTGGTGACTGCTGGTGGCAATCAGAATGGGTGCCTAAATTATAGAGATTGGTCCCTGGAGCTACTAAACTCATGCACACAAGCGAATTGAATGTTAGGTGGGACCAGATGAGACCCCTTGGAACTAGTGAAGGGGCAATGACATCCTAATCTAGAAAAATAAAAATAGACTGTGGTGGTCAAGGGAGTATTAACTAATTATTCCTAACAACACACTAACTAATGGTCACAATATTTCTAGTCCTTCCATATTTACTTCACAATGGAAAAAGTGAGAGTCGTTGTTTGCACCAAACAAGCAAAGACAAGATATTGCAAATACCGTATAAGATACTAAAAAAAATATAGATCTAGATTTATGTGAGAATGAAATGAAAGAGAAGATATATATTCACATACACATATATTGGCAATAAACACAATGATACAATAAACTCATATTCTATTAAATGAATGAAATGGTACAAACTGTAAAACAAACGCAACTAGAATGGTGGTAGTTGTATCTCTGAGAAGAGATGTGGCTATTCTCACTTGTGACAAAATGAATACAAAAAGAGTCTCAAGGGTCTTTTTTCATAAATACTTGGAGAGGCAAAAACCCTGACCCTAACCCTAAGAGATGAATCTCCATAAAGTTTGCATCCCCAAGGTGGTTAGTTGAACAATCAACTTCTCGAGGTCATAAATTTTGCATATGATCTATGTTTTGGGCGCTTAGTATCCCATTGGAAAGGTGTATCAGAGATTTGCAACTTTTTAAAGGGGTTTAATGAATGTGATGTGAATTTATTAGCCCCCTAAATCTCCCAAAAATGTCATTTCGGGCCTCAAAACAGCCCAGAAAGTTTAGGACCCAAAAAAAACATAGAAAATGACAACAAAATTACCAAAATGAAAAATTGTTTTGAGCCAGTGGAATATGTGGGTGGACACCTATACCCATCTCGATCATTCCTTGCCCCTTAGGAAGTAGTGGTATACATTGCATTGAGTTCCCCCATCAAATGGGGAAACTTCTGATGAAGTTGACTCCTAGTGAGCCACTTGCCTTAGTGGAGGAGCTTCCCTGCTTTGATAACTCGATATAGTGGGATCTTATGTTGGTGAGTGATTTTAACCTGTGTCCATGATATAATAAATGGTTTTTTGTTACATGCATTTGGGATTAATATATGTAAGTGTCAATTTTTCTATGACCTCAAAGGTGTCCAACAGCGGTGCAAAATATGGTCGAAGGAGCTCCACATTGAATACTGGGTGCAGGCCAAGGAATGGAGGAATGCTTAATTCAAAGGCATTATCACCAACTTCCATTGTCATGTTGTATGCCCCATATTGAAGTGGACAAGGCTTGTGATGGGTCCTTGTGATCCTCTCTTTCTGTAAATGCAACCAAACCTTATCCCCAACCTAGAACTTGTGTGGAACCTGTTGTTGGTCATGTTACTACTTTTATTTAGTATTGGCCTTTTCCAAAATGTCAAGGACCTATTGGAAGATGTGCTTGACTCATTCAAAAAATATGGTGGCATTATCATCCTCAGCTTAAGCATGGGAATACTCCTCATGTGTGGATGCAAGGGGCATAGCTACATCAATTAGGGTCAGTGGTTGGAAACCCAATCATGCCTAAAAAGGGTTGTGCTCGATAGAGCTATGAACAGATATCTTATATCTATGTTGAACATAAGGAAGGATCTCATCCCATGTGCAGGGAGGTTTAGAATTGTATATTCTTAGAATATGCACAATCACCTAGTTGATTACCTCTACTTGTCCATTAGTCTTGGGGTGGAAGGCAGTCAATTTGGAGAGCTTGGTATCCATCAATGACCATATACTAGACCAAAAAGTGCTCAAGAACATGTTTCCTCGATATGAAATAATAGTCTGTGGAAGCCCAAAATGAACTCAAACATGCTCGAAGGAGAGCTTAACAGTGGCTTCAGCAAAGATTCTCTTCTTGCAATCTATCAGAGTGGTCATCTTAGAGAAGTGATCCACGACCACAAACACATAATCATGACCATGATTATTTGAAGGTAGTCCTAACATGTAATCCATGGAGATGGTTTCCCATGTCCCATTCAGAGTGTGTATGGGGGTGTACAACCCTTGCTTTTTCTATGGAGTAGGTAGTTCATAATCTAATATAATGGTTAGTGTCTTGTAAGAGTTTGGGCCAATAAAATACTTCTACAAGACTACCATTATCTTCTCAGTGCCAAATTTCCCTACCACCTGGTTGTAATGCTCTTCCCAAATCATCTTCTTAAGCTTGCTTCAACACTAAGATGGCCCAGGTGGCATATAAATCATTCCTAAAGATGAAAGTCTTCCATTGGTGTACCTGCATACAAGGATTGATATATGGGAGCAATCTATGGATCATTTTCATATAGTTGAGGCCACCTAGAGGTCACGTGCCACAAGTGTTGAGCATTGTGGTTAATGCTGCTACCAGAGGTCAATTGAGGCAATTAGTTACTCGATTGGTGCTTCAAATATTATATTTAATTTTCAAGTGGAAATGTTGCAAGTAAGTGGACCAATTTTGGTGGCGGTCATTCTATGACTTTCCTTGGGTTGGCATGAACTATAAGGGCTTGTGATCAGTGTGGATGACTGTTTCTTTTCCAAGGATGTAATGCTTCCCTTGGCGGCAGGCTTGGACAATGGAGTACATGTCCTTATCATAGGTGGGTTACTTGCATACTGTATAGTGAAAGTGTCTCACTATGATATGCCACTAGATTTCCATGCAAGGTGAGGACGACACCAACGGTGTAGTCCAAAGCATATGTCTCTAGCTCAAAGGGTTCTTGCAGATATGGTAATGTAAGGAAGTTCAACAAACATAAGCATTGATTTAGCTCCTCAAATGTGTGTTGTTGTGGCTTAAACCAGGTGAACTTGGCCTTAGATCCACCTTTGGTCACCTAGCTAATGGACCAATAAATATTAGAGAATCCCAACACAAATCTACGATAAAAGTTTCCAATTCTTAGGAAGCTACAAATCTCTGTGAGAGTCGTTGAGGTTGACTAGTGATGAATGGATTGGATCTTAGATGGATCTACATGAACACTATGTTCATTCACAATGCATCCCATGTAATGAACCCTTTCCATTCCAAATGAGCACTTCTCTAGATTGTCATATAACTTGTGATGTTGTAGGGTGTTGAGGACATGGTGGATACGCTACAAATGTTATGTCCAAGTTCTATTGTAGATGAGGATATCATCTAGATATACGACCACAAAGTAATTGGTGAATGGTCATAGAATGTCATCGATCATCCTCTTGAATGTTTTTGGGCCATTATTCAAGCCGAAAGGCATGACCAACCACTCAAAAAGTCCTTCCCGAGATTTGAAGGGAGTCTTCCAGACATTGGACTGCTCAATTGGGACTTGATTATAGTAGGACTTTAGGTTAATCTTGTTGAAATACTTGCCCTCGTTAAGCTGGTCGAGGAGGTCGGTGATCTAGGGAATGGGATATCAATTTAGGACTATGATATTGTTTAGATCTCGGTAGTCAACACATATTTTCCATGACTCATCTTTCTTCTGTACCAACACAGTTGGGCTCCCACGAGGTGAGGAATTGGGTCGAATGTGCCCCTTGTGGATTAAATATTAAATCTAGAATTTGATTTCTTAATTCCCCGTGAGTGAACACCTATATATTTTCCCATTAGATAAATGTGCATGAGTAATCAATTCAATGGAATTATTGACCTGACAATGTATTAGAACCCCCACAGGTGTGGTGAATATGTCGTTGTATGCTTCCACGATCTTGTCCACTTGTTTTTGTTGAATAGAGGGGTTTTGTGTGGAGGAAGTGAATGTTTCTATGATATTTCATTCATCCTCAAAATGAACCATGAAGAGTTTGAATTTCCATGTCTAGGATATTACCTTCCTGCACTGATTTGTTGTGATGAGAGACACTGTAGTAGCAGAAAGTGTCGTTGGTATCCTATAGAATTTCTTTTTCAAAATAATCATGACACTACAAGGTGTAGACTCATACACAACATGATATTTCCACATATATGTTTGTCCTAAAATAATATTACAAAATTCAAGTGGGGAAACATCACACATTAACTCATCTGTAAAGGGCTTGATGTTGTAGGAGAGGCAGCACTATTGACTAACATTGGATGTATCGTACATGGCTCAGGAAGCCAATGTTGTATGGTTGGGGACGTGGATCCATCAAAAGCTTCAATATTTTAATGACCTTGGTCGATATGAGTTTATTCTGAGTACCATTGTCAACAATGAAATGTAGCGGAGTCCTTGCACCCATAGTTGTGAATGGAAGAGGAGCTCCCCCTCCTCTAGTTCCTCTTAATCTTTTGGTTAGATCTTTGCAGTTGCAATGGTGGCACTAGGTTCTACATCAATGATCTTCTTACCCCTTTCTTTATCTACATCAGTGTCTGAGTTAGAGTCTAGATCCAAGGATTTGGTATGGGACAACAATGATTGTTTTGAGTGGAATTCATCAATGTTGTGATAGGGGATTTTGTGGAACTTGCACCACTTACTGGTGTCCTTCTTTGATTTCCCATTACCCTTATTCTCTTGCGGCTTGTACTAGTTTTCAAAAATTTGCCGATCATTTCTCTACCCTTTGGATTGTGAATTAGGGACACTTTTTCCCAGCTTCTGCTATTGATTTATTAACCCAAAATATCGCTTATTATTTTTCTTTAACTTTTTCTCAATATTGATGGCATATCGGTAAGCTGCTGCTAGTGCGGATATGTATAGGAAATCCATATCTGAATGAATGTACCGGTGCAGGACACTACGGTACTTTAGAACCAACTTTCATTTAGAGTCTCTAATACCTAGCTTTGAACGTAGGGCATGGAATATATCTGTATACCCCGTCATCGTTTGGTCACTTTCCTGGTGCAATTTCGTCTACTAGGGGTATTGGTCATCATAGTTTTTGATAGGGTATAATTCCTCTTTGATGGCATCGACAAAATATGTCCAAGTGGGTTCTATATTGAATATATCAGATTAATCCCTCGCATGTCTCTTGTAGTACCCTTCCCAGCAGTCTTTGACATGGGGGGAGACTTAAGGAGCCTAAAGGTGATCTTTTCACTATCAAACAAATTATGAACAGAGAAGTATCCCTCTAACAGACTGAACCATTTTTTCCAAAGCATCTACATCTATATTTCCTTCAAATAAGGGGATGTCAAAGTTAACTTGTACAGTGAAGGGAGTTGTTATGAATATTTAATTAAATATTATTAATTATAAATTATTAGATTATTAGGTTACTAGTGAAAGGGCATAACCCTTCACTATACTGGCTCAAGCTATATAAAGGTGAGCTTATTGTACATTTATATTCATCATCTAATATATTATTCTTATTTTACTATCAAACATGAAAGTTGGATTCGACTCATAAGAGCCAACCGGATACGGTTGCTCCAAGTGGTATTAGAGTGGATTCTCTCCTTCGTCCTAAGCTTGGATTCGACTCATCCTCCCTCTTTCATCCCCACCCTACGGTTTCCACTACCTTTCCTCCTCTTCGTTGCCACGCTATTGTTTCCACCACTCCCTCCTCCTACTCTCTACCTTCCTCCAACTCCCATGAACTTCCACCTCCACATTTATTCTCACCTTCCCTCTCGTTCCAAGCCTCCTTCTCTCTCGAATCTTCTCACCTTTCCCTATTTCTCACCTCACTCTCATCACCATATATTTCCCTCATTTCTGCACACCTTTCTCTTCCATACCCTCTCACACCTCCTACACCCTCTTACCTTGTTTCCAACACCCCTCACTTCTCCCCTCTCTCCATGTAGTTTTTTGTTTCCCCACTCCAACTGCACCCTCTCAACCTACATTTTTTTCTCCCCCCTTCCCCCTTCTCCTCCACACTCCATTTCATTCTCCTTTCCCTTGTGTTCTCCCCTTTCACCACCACTCCTACCTTAATCTGTGACTTGCCCCACTTCTGCCACTCCAAAAGTGCCTGGATTCCATCCATGCTTGATCTTTGCAGTCACAACACCTTTCCTTCTCCCTATGTGGCGTCCACTCCCTCCTTCCAGCCGCTAGCACCTCCCACATTCCTGCCCACACCCTTGTGTGCCGCTCCATCCCACGTCGACTCTCGCCCTGCTACATTTTCACCCTCCAATTCCATCATTTATCTCCACCCACTGCATCCCCTATTGCGGCATCACCCTCACCCTCTCGCCTCATCCCCATTGCGCACCCCAATAGCCACCAAATCCACGTTGTCGCTCCAGCTCGGCCTCCAACTCCATGAACTACAACAACAAAAAAACAATATATTATAATCTAATATAATATATTATTTCAAATATATTGTAACATAATATATTTATAAAAAAAATCAAATATTATATATTATTATTATAATATTTGTTTGAAAAAAACTATATACAAAATATTATATAGTTTATAAAAGAAAAAAAGAAAAAAAACAATAATAATATTAATTTATTAATTAATATTTATTATTATTCAAAAAAAAATCCACCCCTCACAAGCCAAAATAGCGTCGAAGTACACGCCTCCACATACAAGGTCCAAGACCATGGTAGAATTAAAAGACCAAATCGAAAAAATGGAGGACATCAAGTCCCTTGTCGCTAACCAAAAAATCTTGAAGGAAGAGATGAAAAATAACAATACAGTACTCAAAGACAAGCTTGTTCTGGTACTAGAAAGAAGGCTGGATGAAAATTTTGACATCCTAAACGAAAAACAAAAAGTCTTGGATGACAAACTAAGTACCATGACTCAAAACATAAACACCTTAACACAGAACTTGAGCACCAGGACGCAAAACCATAATACATTAATCGAGGTGTTACAGAGACTCATACCTAGTCCAAACCAAGTATGTAGTCCAGACATGTTAGATAACTCATTTGATGTTGCCAAATAGGAAACACTTGCAAGGAATCAATAAGAATTGAAAAAATAAATAAAGATTAACAATGCAACAATTAAGCTTGCATGTGGCCTAAAATCATGAAGATCTGGAGCAATCATTTAACCATTAAGTCGGGGTACGAGGGTGGTCTGGAAGGGATAAGTGGCTCAGCCTCCATATAGACTGATGATTCAAGAATTATGAGAGATATAAGAGAGTGTCAAGTGCGAGGTATGGCGACAGACGGTTTTAGGATATGGGTTATCATTATCCAATACCAAACCATTAACGTGTCCATGGATTTAATGCATATTAATTCGAAGGTGGTTGCAGAGACCATCACCCGAATTCTAAGGAGCATTGGAGATAGGCTAGTGTTTTTTAAGGGTGGTCTGTGGGTAGGGGAAGCTCAAAGTGATTCTGTTAGGAGTGAAATTGCGAAGCAAGAGACGGCTCCGCCTTGAGGAAGTCTTGGGAAACCAGGGGGTAGTATAGGGCTGACTATTAGCCAGGACAAAGGGAAAAAATAAATTCAAATGGGGAAGAAAGCGGTGACTCGGGCCCAACTTTAGGCTTAGTCAGCTACAGAGGCCTTCAAAGACCGAATCCCACTTATTTCTCATCTGGAAATGGAGAAAGTGGAGAAGGTGCTATTGGACCAACTTAGTTCCATGCCAATTGAAGTGGTTCAAGAAGAGGTTGATGGTTGGATTTCTAACCCTAGCTCCATGACAGGGAGAGCCTCAACCCACGATCGGTTGGTTATGATTTACTGGGTTCTCATGAATTTGGTCACCCAGTCGAACCTCAACGCTGCAGCAAAAGTTGAAGAGAATCTTGCTGAGATGATGGCAAAAAAGGAGGGGGCAGAAGATCCCGTAAATGCTTGGAAGGAGCACAATGATGAATGCCAGGACATGTGAAGGAATCTTGAAGCCCTCAGCTTGGATTGTCATCTTATGCACCGGAAGGTGGACCAGATCGCCTCCTGCTTGGGCATTGCTTTGTATTACCCTGGGATGGAGCTTCAAGTCGAGGGGGGTTCTAGCCATCGGGTAAGTGGAAGGAGCACCGACAGAACTGATAATGCTCCAGAAGAGTGCAGGATGGATGTGGTTCAGCTCCTGGGAGGTCGGTTCCAAAGCACGGGTCTAGGCCCAAGGTTCCAGGCACTTCCTTAATCCCCTAGTGGGGCATTCTCTGTTCTTTTTGCGATTGTCTATGCGGTTTAGTTTATGGTATATAGGTATGTCTGTTTCTTTGTCTATTAATATAGCTTATATGATGGCAACTCCAGATGTAATCCATGGATTGAGCTCTCCACAGAGGGAGCTCTCCTGCTTTTGGGTTGGGTGGGGAACTAGATGAACAAATGTAATGGGGAAAGGAAGGTTTCTGAGAGGGCTATCTGAGGCCTCCGAGTTTTGAGCTCCATTGTAATTGTTTTTATGCAGTAATACCACTTTTATTTACAAAAAAAAATATAATGCGACAATTAAGCAAGAGATAGAAACAAAAGTACTGCCAGATTTTGAGGCACGATTAAACAGAGAAATATAAGCTATCAGTAAGATAGTAGAGAATAAAAAGGCTAAAAATCACCACCAACAACGAAGTAGTTCAAATATGTCATTTGCATCGTCTAGTAATTCTGAGCCACCATCAAACCGTAAGGCAAAAGGAAATCAATATCGTCTTTACATAGTGTACCCACCTAAGGCAAAAATAGAGTTGTCGAAATACAATGGGAGTGAAGACCAATGTGTTGCTTGGCTAAACAAAGCAAAAGAATGCTTTGACATTTACAATATTCAATCTGATGAGGAGAAGGTGAAATATGCGTCAATGCATATGGAAGGGTATGCCTTATTATTTTGCACATTGATTTAGGAACAAATAATCAATCTCATCAACAAATAATCAACAAATAACTCAGAAATGGTGTTAATCAGAACCGGAATTGGTTTCCTCTCTGTATATTTAATAAACAATGAATGGTTACAATAACAATGTCAAGCAATAGCTTGAATCAATGAGAAATTCGAATACCTAAGGAGGCAATTCAAAATCAATGAGTGAGTCTGGCTTAACTGACTATAAGCCATTGGTTCACACTCAGTTAACCACTTGACCAAAACCCTAATTGACTCACCAAACCATAACTGAATTGAAGTGCAATAAATTACTGAATCTCAACTGAAAGAGATCAAACACATGTCATAACAATCTAACCATCAAGTGCTAGTGCTTCAATGACTTCAATGAACCTCGATGAGGTTAACTGAAGTTGAATTGATCATCAGAAGTTGGTGGAGGCATGCCTATTGACTCTAGATCATTAAATAATAATAAATAATCATTAAATAATATATTTAATGAGAGGAGGCACCTTAACTGACTGGTTGAACTGATTGTAACCACCAGTTAGCAATTAGGTGCATTAATATCACTCAGATCACCCCCGAAGTGCTCCAGTTAGCCTCCTTGACTGTAGGAGAAGGCTAAGTTAGCCTCCTTGAATGTAGGTAGGCTCCTTGACTGTAGGTAGGCTCCTTGACTATAGGTAGGTGTGGGTGTGACTTGATGATGTCAATTAATGCTCCACTAATGTCAATTAATGTCAATTATACTTAGGATAGTGGTTTAACTAGGCCAATTTGACCAAAAAGAGTGTGTATGGTGGTAAATGTCTCCAACACCCCCCCTTAAGCTATACTCAGGAAGAGTTAGAAAACATAGATGCATAAAAATTCTAGGGCCCCAGCAACAAAGGCCATAGGTCACCCTGTACAATAAAGTAACTGCTTAATATAACCAAGGAAATGGGTAAAACCTCATGAAAAAAATACCCCCCCTCAAACTAAGCAGTAAATCAAGAATTGGTTCTTCTATGCAGCAGCATCCTGAGACTGTGCATGTGAACCTATGAATCCAAACTAAATGAATATGTCTGGAGGAATCTTCCACTTTGGAATAGTAACAATGCGCTCAACTGAATCAGAAATATAAACAGCTGCACGATGAAAACTAGACCCATGTAGAGCAGCTGAAATCATCTGAAGAAAGAGAAAAGGTTCTTGAGGATTCAAACCATGTGTGGAACACTCAAGAAACTGATATGTTGCATCCTTGAACAGAAAACCATGAGTGTTAAAATCAGCCCCAATTTTTAGGAGCAAGTGTCCAAGCGGATGCAGAATGTCTTCCTCTTTACTAGTTCTATGAGGAGATGAGCATGTGACCAAAGGTAGAGAAGCCCTAGGACTCTGGAGAGAAAATTATTGAACTCCATAATCTGATATAGCTTTATAAATGGCTAATGATTCACAAAATAAAATATCAGCAACCTCATAAGAGGAAACTAACACCAAATCCCTAGCAGCAAAATTGAAGAAGAACTGCAGTACTTGATGTTTCACACCGGAATTGGTGAGAGCAGCTACAAGCATGACTGAAAGATCTTGGAATTTAAAATATGAACCAAATAATATCATATCAGAAATTAAATCATATCTAAATAATTTTACAACAGATCGAAATCTATTAAATGAGATCAAATCCCCAGCAACAGTTTCGAAGGAGACTTGCAGTACTTGTTTCTTCACACCGTTGATGAGAATAGCTACAAGCAGTACTGAAGGTTTATGAACCTGAAATTTTGAACCAATAAATATCAGATCAGATCCAAATAATATCATATCAGATCCAATAAGGTTCATATCAGATCCAAAATTATGGTCAACCGAGACGGTGGATGCACAGTTGTCTTTTTCTTCAAAATTCTGAATTTTGGTGCATGCAATCCTGCAGAAATTTGCTGGAAGACCTATATCATGGGGAGAGAATTGATCACTCTTGTAATATGATATTTTTTCCAAAATATCCAAGGTATTACATATTTTCACACCAGCAGCAACATTAGAGGGAGAAAAATCAAATTTCTCTTCACTTTCGGAAGCAATTACTGGTAAATTTTGCACAGAATTCAAAGGAAAATCACCGGTGAATGTTTGCATGGAAGTGCAGCAGTATTTTACTTCAATATCAAAGATTTGAACGTCTTCTTATGTTTCAGAAATATTAGGAGATGAGATATCAGATATCTCATGAACTTCTGGAGCATCAGGAGAAGGAGTCACTGCATGGAAACTTTCTTCAATTCGAATTGAATGTGTAGAAGATTCTGCTTCATCTTCATCTTGAACAACTTCATCAGAGAGAGTAGAGGCTGAGAATTTTGAGCAAAGAACTCTTGTGGTGCTGGATGTGATCTCCAAAGTTCTATTATGATCCTCATTGTGCTTGCCAAAGAGTATGTCCAATTTTGTCCAGAGATCCTTTGGGTATTCAGTAGAACCAATAATGTAGCACAAGCTAGGAGAAAGGGCCAAACATATTGCTCCAAAAGATCTATCACCATCATTTATCCAGTCATTTTCATTCTCATAAGACTCTTTTCCAAGTCCAATATACACCTCATAGAGACCTCGTCTCTTTAGAGATGCAATCATCTTCAACTTCCATTTTGAATAGCTTGTGAATGGGGTGAGAAGAGGGATTGATGAGTCCATTCGAATTTGTACCTATTAAAACGTGCAAATCATAAAAAAAGGGCACCGTAAGGTTGGATAGCCTGCACATTTTAGGATTTCATCACACCCATCATAGTCAATCAAGCAAGCTTGATCAACAAGTTCTTTACTTGGGGTATTAAGTGGTAAGCCTTGGCTTCTGGTGCAGTGCTGGATTTTTGAGCTATTGCTCAAATTTCATGGAGAAATCTGTCAAAAATCTTGATTTTGAGAGATAGATATTCGTCCCACTGTAAGCTCTGATACCATATTATTTTTCACATTGATCTAGGAACAAATAATCAATCTCATTAAGAAATAATCAACAAATAACTCAGAAATGGTGTTAATCGGAATCGAAATTGGTTTCCTCTCTGTATATTTAATAAACAATGAATGGTTACAATAACAATGTCAATCAATAGCTTGAATCAATGATAAATTATAATACCTAAGGAGGCAATTCAAAATCAATGAGTGAGTCTGGCTTAACTGACTGTAAGCCATCGATTCACACTCAGTTAACCACTTGACCAAAACCCTACTTGACTCACCAAACCCTAACTGAAGTTGGAGTGCAATAAATGACTGAATCTCAACTGAAAGAGATCAAACACATGTCATAGCAAGCCAACCATCAAGTGCTAGTGCTTCAATGACTTCAATGAACCCCGATGAGGTTAATTGAAGCTGAACTTATCATCAGAAGTTGGTGGAGGCGCCCTAGTTGACTCCATATCATTAAATAATAATAAATAATCATTAAATAATATATTTAATGAGAGGAGGCACCTTAACTGACTGGTTGAACTGATTGTAACCACCAGTTAGCAATTAGGTGCATTAATATCACTCATATCACCACCGGAGTGCTCCAGTTAGCCTCCTTGACTGTAGGAGAAAGCTAAGTTAGCCTCCTTGACTGTAGGTAGGCGTGGGTGTGACTGGATGATGTCAATTAATGTCAATTATACTTTTGGATAGTGGTTTAACTAGGACAATTTGACCAAAAAGAGTGTGTACGGTGGTAAATGTCTCCAACACGCCTATAATTGGTACTTATGGTGGAGCAGAGATAATTTTAGCTACACCTGGAACTTGTTTAAAAATGATATTTTTAATAGGTTTCAAGGAATCAAAGAAGATCAATTTTTCAGTAAACTTACCATATTACAATAGGTTGTAATTGTTGAGGAATTCAAACACCAGTGGGAATCCTTATTGACAAGAGTATTTGGGTTGCTTGATAAGCAAAGACTCAAAACCTATTTAGGAGGTATTAAACCATACCTCCAAAAAGATTTAAAGTTACATGACATACCTAATGTAGAAGTATCAAGATATAAAGCCAAAGCCGCAGAACGCAAATTGGAAGGAATAAGAACAAGAGGTGATAACCATTATTGACAAGAAAAAGAGACACAATGTAGGTACTGTGAAGATACTTGGTCACCTAGCCATCAATGTCACAAACCTCAATCATATTCCTATGAAATGGAAAATGGGTCGAAGTCATCTAACAGTTACTTTGATAATAGAAAAAAGAAGAAAAACATATGTCATCGATGCAGTGATGACTAGACCCCTGGCCATAAATGTAGGAACAATTAGACAATACAATGCAGAAACATCAATGGAAAGCAAGTGCAAGTATCTGCACCATAAATCTTGTCTAATTCTAGTACCAACACCAAATCATAATGAAGGAAGACATTAGGAAAATACTCAAGCTTTGAGGACAAAAATTTTTCCAAGGGGAAGGCAATGTTGTGAATATTTAATTAAATATTATTAATTATAAATAATTAGATTATTAAGTTACTAGTGAAAGGGCATAACCCTTCACTATGATGGCTCAAGCCGAATAAAGGTGAGCTTATTATACATTTATATTCATCATATAATATATTATTTTTATTTTACTATCAAACATGAAAGTCAGATTCAACTCATAAGAGCCAACCGGATACGATTTCTCTAGGAATCGAACCCCTGAAATGGCTGCTCATTGAAGGTGCATCCATCGTCGTCAACATTCTTTAAAGGATTTGGGCAAATTTATCCATCATCTCATTCCTATGTCACACGAGGGATTCCTTGAGAAATAGTTTAATAGGATCTCTTGATCCATTATATCTCTTTTCTTCTCCCTCCATGTGAGATTGCTTGGGATGATGAGAGGTATTTTCCCTAAGCTCAACTATTTTGAGACCCAACTCTTGATATTCAAATCTTGTCAGGGACATGCACTAAGAAACCACAAGACCAAAAAGATATGATACCACTGATGCAGATTTATGTGAGAACGAAATGAAAGAGCATATATATATATATATATATATATACACACATAGATATCTTGCAATAAACACAGTGATATAGTAAACTCATATTTTATTAAATGAATCAAACATAACAAACTATAAAACAAAGTAGCTAGAATGGCGGCAGTTGTATCCCTGAGAAGAGATGTGGGGACTATGCTCACTTCTGAAAAATTGAATACAAAAGGAGGTTGAAGTTTCTTTTGTCATAAATCCTTGGAGAGGTAGAAACCCTAACCCTAACCCTAGGAGATAAATCGTCATAAAGTTTACGGCCCCAAGGTGGTTAGCTTAATAGTCAACTTCTCAGGGTCATAACTTTTGCATACAATCTCTATTTGGGGCACTTGATATCACATTGGAAAGTTATATTCAAGCTTTTAAACTTTTGAATGGTTGAAAAAGAATTCTATCCTTACCATTTAACTCCTTGAATTGCCAAAAAACATCATTTAGGGCCTCAAAACGGCCCCGTAAGTTTTGGACCCAAAAAACCGTAGAAAATTACAAGAAAATTGCCAAAATGAAAATTGTTTTGATCCAGTGGAATAGGTGGGTGGACACATATACCCATTTGGATCAATCCCCCCCTTAAAAATAAATGGTATCCATTGCATTGAGTGCCCCCATCAAAAGTAGAAACTTCTAGTGAGCTAGACTCCTGGTGAGCCACTTGCCTTAATGGAGGAGCTGCCCTGCTTTGACAACTTGATATAGTTATATATTCTACTGATGAGTGCCCTTAAACTGTGTGTACATGATCTGATAAATGGTTGCTTCTTCCATGCAGTCGGGATTAAGCTTTTTAGGTGTCAATTGTTCTGCCACCTCCGAGGTGTCCAATAGTGGTGCAAAATATGCTCAAAGGAGCTCCATATTAAATAATGGGTGCAGGCTAAGGAATGGAGGAATACTTAATTTAAAGGAACTATCAACAACTTCCTTTGTGATAGTGTATGGCTCATATCATAGTAGAAAAATATTTCAATGGGGTCATGTCAGCCTCTCTTTCTGCAAATGCAACCAAACCTTATCCCCAATCTGGAACTTATGTGGAACCCAATGTTTGTCATGTTGTTGCTTGTATTTAGTATTGGTCTTTTCCAAAATGTCATGGACCTATTGGTAGATGTGTTATATTCATCCAACAAATTTGGTGGCCTTATCAACCTCAGCCTGAGCATGGGAATATTCCTCTTGTGTGGATGCAAGGAGCATAGCTACATCAATTGGGGCCAGTGGTTGGAAACCCAAGCACACCTGAAAAGGACCGTGGTAAGTAGATATATGAAGAGATCTATTATAGCTATACTAAACATAAGGAAGGCTCTCATCCCATGTGTAGGGATGTTTATATTTGTACATTCTCATAATATGCACAATCATCTGGTTTACTACCTTTTTTTTCCATCGATATGGGGGTGGAAAGCATACGATTTGGTGAGCTTGGTATCCATAAATGACCATAGACTAGAACAAAAAGTGCTCAGGAACCTATTGTCCTGGTCTAAAATGATAGTCTGTGGCGGCCCAAATTGAACCCAAACATGCTCGAAGAAGAGATTAGTAGTGGCTTTGATGGAGATTCTCTTCTTACAAGCCATCAAAATGGTCATCTTAGAAAAGGAATCCACGACCACAAACACACAGTCATTACCATGCTTAGTCCAAGGAATTCATGATATGTAATCCATGGAGATGGATTCCCATGGCCCATTCGGAGTGGGAGGGGGGTGTACAACCCTTTCTTTTTCATGGTTTTTTTCGCAATGGCGTAGGTAGTGCAGGATATGATATATGGATGATGTGTTGTCATAGTTTGGGCCAAGGATTAATAAATGGGAGTGAACTCGGGATCAATTTCATATAGTTGAGGCCAACCAGAGGTCTCATGGACAAAATATTTGAGCATCATGGTTAATGCCACTACTAGAGTTCAACTGAGGAAATCAATAGCTCAATTGGTGTTGCTCTTCTTATATTTAATTTTCAGCTCGAACGGTCGCAAGTAAGTGGACTACTTTTGGTGGAGGTCATTCTATAACTTTCCTTGGGTTTTCATGAACTGTAAGGGATTTTTATCAGTGTGGAGTACATTTACTTGTCATAGGTGGAGTACTTACAGACTGTATCTGAAAATTTCTCATTGTGATATGAAACTAGATGGCCATGCCGAGTGAGGACCGCACCAATGGTGTAGTCTGAAGCATCTGTCTCGATCTCAAAGGGTTATTTCAGATATGGTATGGTAAGGATGGGCAACGAACATAATCATTTCCTCAACTCCTCAAATGTGTGTTGTTTTGAATTGGAGTGGGTGAAATTTTCCTTGGATCTACCTTTGGTCACCTGGCTAATGGACCAAGCAATATTAGAGAATCCCAACACAAATCTATGATAGAATTTTGCAAGGCCTAGTAAGCTGTGAAGCTTTGTGAGAGTCCTCAGGGTTATCTAGTCGTAAATGGCTTGGATCTTTTTTGGATCTACATGAACCGTATGTTCATCCACAATGTATCTCAAATGTTTAACCCTTTCCATGCCAAATGAGCACTTCTCTAGATTGGCATATAACTTGTGTTGTTGTAGGATGTTGAGGACCTAGTGGATATGCTGCAAATGTTTTTCTCATGTTTTACTATAGATGAGGATATCATCTACATATATGGCCACAAAGGAATTCGTGAATGGCCATAGAATGTCATCCATCATCCTCATGAAGGTTTTGGAGCATTAGTTAATCCGAAATGTATGACCAACCACTCAAAAAGGCCTCCTGATATTTGAAGGAAGCCTTCCAGATATCGTCCTGCTCAATTGGCACTTGATGATAGCCAAACGTTAGGTCAATCTTGTCGAAAAAATTGTCCCCCTTAAGCTTGTCAAGGAATTTGTCGATCTTTGGAATGGGATATTGATTTTTAACTATGATCTTGTTTAGAGCTTGGTAGTCAATAAAAATTCGCCATGTCCCTTATTTATTCTATGCCAACACAATTGGGCTCCCACAAGGTGAGTAGTTGGGTCAAATATGCCCCTTGTGGATTAAATCTTGAATTTGGAATTTGATTTCTTTATTCCCAATGAAGAAATTCCTATATACTGGACCATTGATTAAAGGCACACCAGGGATCAAATCAATGGAATGCTTGGCCTGACAATGTACTGGAACCCCATTAGGTGTGGTGAAGATTTCTTTGTATGCTTCCACGGTCTTGTCCACCTGTTTCTACTACGTAGAGGGGTTATGTGTGGAGGTGGAGAATTTTGTTGTGATATTTCATTCTAACTCAAAATGAACCATGAATAGTATGAATTTTTTTGTTTGGGAGACAAAATTCTTGCACTACTTCATTGTGATCAGAAACACTGCAGTAGCAAAAAGTGTCTCTGGTATCCTGTAGAGTTTCTTTCCCAAAGTAATAATGACACTATGATTTCTAAACTCATGCATAGCATGAATTTTCCACATATATGGTTATACTAAAAGAACATAACAAACTTCAAGTGAGGAAACATCACACATTACCTCATCTTTGAAGGGCTTGATGTCATAAGAGAGGCAACGTTGTTGACTGATGTGGATGTCACGTCCATGGCTTAGCCAACCAATGTTGTAGGGTTGGGGATATGGAATCATCAGAAGCTTCAATATTTTTACGACCTCAATAGAGATGAGGTTCTTCTAACTACCATTTTCAACAATGAAATGTAGTCGAGTCCCCTGCACCCATATTTCCAAATGGAAGAGGTGCTCCCCTTCATCTGGATCCTCTAAATCTTCTAGTTGGATATTTGTCGTTTCAATGGTATCACTAGGTTCTACGTCAATTATCTACTTACCCCTTACTTTCTTTGCATCGGTGTCTTTTTCATAGTCTGGGTCTGAGGAATTTATCTCATCCAACAATGATTGTTTTGAGCGACATTCATCAGTGTTGTGCCAGGGGATTTTGTGGAACTCATACCACTAGCCGATGTCCTTCTTCGATTTCCCATAACCCTTCTTTACATGCAGATTCGACTGGTTGTCAGTAATTCATCCATCCTTTCTTTGTATTTTTCGGTTGTGAATTAGGGCCAATTTTTATCGGCTTCTGCTGCTGATTTGCAAACCAAAAATATTGCTTATTATTTTTCTTAAACTTTTGCTTTATCTTGATGGCATATCGATAAGTTTCTACTAGTGAGGATATGTCTAGGAAATCCATATCCAACTGAATGTACCTGTGCATTCCACTGTATTACTTTAGAACCAAGTGTCATTTGAAGTCTTTAATACCCAAATTTCAGTGTGTTGGGATTTATAATCCTCCCTTGACCAAATTGTCTATTAGATTATTTTAGCCTAACTTAGGAGCTTTATTTAATTAATTGGGTCCACTTGTCCTAATGGGGACACATGTACTAGTTACTAGAGTGTGGGGAACACTGCTAGAGGATAACTTCCAACGATTGCACTTGCATGCATCAATTTAGGTGCCTCCTAGACCAATTCCTACATTTTAGGAGCCACTGGGAGTCCCGGCACCAACCTCCTTCAGTCGGTTGGAGTTGGAACTAGTTAAGCTTAGTTATTTTCTAGTTACATTCAATTAGATCACAATCAGTTCAGTTAGCACCAGTTATGCATGGAAACAAGTGGATATGGCACCTTTTGTCACCTACCACTTCAGTTAGACTGAGTTAACTGTTTATTATTGATTGTGTGACTTAATTAGACATCTGGAGTTAACCATTTGGACACTAATATTGATTGAGACACCATTAGTTAGCTAGTCAGTCATATACAGTCACATCCAGTTGGTAGATTCGAATTCCTCCCTAATGAATTCAAATTATTCCTTATGTAACACTATTGTAACACTGGATTAATTACTGACAATGATACTATAATTATCTGAGCTATACTCATATGTTTCCTGTTTGGTTTGATTTGTTCAGTGTGTATCTTCATTCCTATTTTAATACATTAATAATATTGGACTCATTGCTTGATGATCTAAATGGCACAGCAATTTTAACAAAGTGCAAGGTATGGAATATATTTGTATTCTCCAACATCGTTTGGTCACCTTTCCTGGCACAATGTCGTCCATCCGGTGTATTGGTCATCATAGTTTCCGACAGGTTATAATTCATCTTTGATGGCATCCAAAAAATATTTCCAAGTGGGTTATGTATTGAATATCTCAAATTCATCCCTCACATGTCGCTCACAATACCCGTTCCACCAATATTTGACATGGGGAAGAGACTTAAGGAGCACAAAGGTGATATTTTCATTGTCGGAATAATTTTGAATAGAGAAGTAACCCTCTAATAGACTCAACAATTTTTCTAAAGGATATTCACATATATTTCCTTCAAATAAGCCTGATTTCAAAGTTAACATGTACCTTGAAGGGATACACACCCCCGAAATGGTTGCTCGTTGAAGGTGCATCCACAATCATCGGCATTTTTTGAAGGATCTGGGTGAAGTTATCCATCATCTAGTTCCTCTATCGCACGAGGGATTCAACGCACAATGGTTTAATAGGATCTATAGCTCCATCATCTCTCTTTTCTTCTCCCACCATGTGAGACTACTTGGGACGATGAGAGGTATTTTCCCTAAGCTCAACTAGTTCGAGACCCAACTCTTGATATTCAGATCTCGTCGAGGACATGCACTGCGAAACCACAAGAGTAATATGGATTTATGTGAGAACGAAATGAAATAGCATATATATATATATATATATATATATATATATATATATTCACATACACATATATATATGGAAATAAACATAGTGATACAGTAAACTCAGATTCTATTAAATGAATGAAAGAGAACAAATTGTAAAAGAAAAGCAACTAGAATGGTGGTAGTTGTTGATGTAATTGTAAGTTCGGAATGTATTCACTTGTATTTCTTATATATTGTAACCCAATGTTTATTCCGGGATGTTATCATGTCATGTCATGCCCCGATGTTCCAATTGGGAGAATCAATAATGTAAACAAGTTATGTCAAGTCATTGTGGGTAACCCTTCGATTGTCTAAGGGTTAAAGTCCCCACAGTTCCAGGGCACTAGGGTTATTAGACTCTCCTAGTAGAGGTCATCCCTAGTATGGTTTTAGTCATGTCGGGATTAGTATAAATAGAGAGCTAGACTCTCTATTTAGCACACATCACATACACACTCAAGTGTAGCGCATAGTTGAGGAAGGAGAAGACACTGGGGCTAGAGAAGAAGAATGTTACTACTGTCAGGAGTGCATCTTACTGTTTTGGGGTTTTACCTTTTGTGTTGATTCTTTATCTAAGGAAATTGCAGGGTTTTCTCCATTTATGGTTTCCCCGAGGAAAAACACTATGTTCATTGTCTCTTGTGTTTGATTGTTGTGCTTGTTGTTCTCTCAGTTAAAGATCCATATAATTCTAGCTTAAATGTTGAAAAACTAACATGGTATCAGAGCTAACCTAAGAAGAAGACACTATGCAACTGCGAGAACTAGGGATTCCTACTTTGTGGATCTCTCTCCACATATTTTCACCAAAATTAAGGTGGAATAACTCTCCTCCTTAGGGCGCATCTTTCTGTCGAAGCAGAATCCAATTCTGAGGTTTTTCAGTTTTGGACCCGACACTACTACTGAAAATTAGGGCTTTTCACAGAAGAGGAATTTTTCAGTGAGCCCAGGCCTAGATTGATATCCTCCCCAAAATCAAAGTTAGGGATAAATTTCAAAGCATTTGGGTGGACAGAACTCCAGAAAAGCAAAACCCTAATTTGCTCCTAAACGAGCTCTACAGGATTTCAGCTCAAAATTCAGATCCGACATCTTGACCTGGTAAGATCTAAAATCTTTTGTATTTCCATTTGAGGTTCTCAGTTAAGATGTCTCATCATACCAATCTTGATGAAAAGCTTGAGGGAGCTGATAACTTCTGAGCTTGGAAGTATAGGATCTCCCTGGTCCTGGAATAAAATGAGTTAGACTCCTACATCCATGAGGAGGTTCCAGTTCTAGAGGGAGATGAGGGTAAGGCCTTGCATAATATGAACTTGGTTATGGAAAAGAGGATCATTACTGATTCTATCAAGGATCACCTTATCCCTCAAGTGTCCTCTCTCAAGACACCTAAAGCTATGTTTGATGCCCTAACCAAATTGTTTGAAGGGAAGAACATAAACCAGAAGATGACTCTGAGAAACCAGCTGAAGAATGTGAAGATTCAGAATGCAGAAACAATCCAGTCTTACTTCACAAGAGTCTCTCAGATCAAGGAACAACTAGAAGCAGTAGATGAAGAAGTGGAAAATGCAAAGATTGTGATGACTACCTTGAATGGCCTTCCTAGGTCATGGGATTCTTTCATCCAAGGAATCTATGCTAGAAATAAGTTAGTTGAGTTTAGCAGACTATGGGAAGAGTGTTCTCAAGAAGAATCATGGATAGCAGCTCAAGAATAAAATATGGGAAGTGAAGATCAAGCTCTCACGGTACACTCCAAGTCAACCAAAAGAAGATCTCGTCACCCTAGAGGTAAGAACTATCACAAAGATAACACTAGAAAATATTTGTCTAGGGTCATATCTTATACATGTGATGAAGCAGGACATTATGCAAAGAATTGTCCTAAGAAACCAAATCTATCAAAGAGGATCAGCAAAAGAAGACATCATGCTCATGCAGCAGAGAATGATGAACCATCCAAGAAGAGAACCAGATATGAAAGTGAAGATTCTTCAAGTGAGGATGAATATGTTTTGATTTCCGCTCTCACAGGTAACATTACTCATGGAATTGATGATTGGATTATAGACAGTGGGGCCTCCAAACATATGATAGGATTCAAGGAATCCTTTGTGAGACTGTTAGAAAATGAATCACCTCACAAGGTGAAGCCAGGAGATGACTACCAATATCCAATAAAAGGTAGTGGGGAATCTTCCTATAAGCTAGACTCTGGAAAGTCTCTAACAATGAAAGAAGTATTGTTTGTGCCAGGACTCAAGAAGAACATCCTCTCCATATCGTCATTAGATGCAAAAGGAATAAGGGTTGCATTCATAGATGGTCAAGTCATCATGTGGCCAAAAGGAAAGACTATCGATGATGTGGTGGTGATTGGAGAACAAGAAGGAGGATTGTACAAACTAAAGGGTCATCCAGAACAAGCCTTGGTCCATGACACAGTAGAGCCAAGTGAACTTTGGCATAGAAGGCTTGCACATGTGAATTACAAAGCACTACCTATTGCAAGCAAAGCTGTTGAAGGTCTTCCAAAAATCCAAGCAAAACATGATGGGGTCTACAAAGGATGTGTGAAAGGAAAGAATACAAAGAATACATTTCCAAGCAACGAAATCAAAGCAAAAGGAATTTTGGAAATCATCCACTCTGATGTATGCAGTCCTATGTCATCAAACTCACTAAGCAGGTATGCATATTATGTTTCTTTTATTGATGATTTTTCTAGGAAGACATGGGTTTATTTCATGAAGAACAAAGATGAAGTATTCAACAAGTTCAAGGAATTCAAAGCCTTGGTCGAGAACCACACTGAAAAGAAGATCAAGACCTTTTGATCAGATAATGGCGGAGAATTCACTTCAAATGAGTTCAAAAAGATATGCAAAGAATCAGGGATTAAGAGGGAGTTATCTACTCCTTATAATCCACAACAGAATGGGATCATGGAACGAAAGAACAGAACTATCATGGAAGCTACAGAAGCAATGCTTCATGATCAAGACCTTCCTATGCATATTTGGGCGGAAGCTGCCAGAACAGTGGTGTATGTACAGAACCGTACTCCACATAGAGTACTCGAGAAAAAGACTCCTGAATAATTCTTCTCCGGAAAGAAACCAAAAGTCAGCCATCTCGAAATATTCGGCTGTCCTATGTACATACACATTCCAAAAGAGAAGAGGACTAAATTAGATCCTTCAGGAAAGAAGGGTATATTTGTGGGATACTCTGAAAGCTCAAAGGCTTATAGAATATATTTCTCAGGATTCAAGAAGATTGACATTAGTAGGGATGTGACATTTGATGAAGATATAGCTTACAACAAATCTAGAAAGAAACCTGCTGAAGAATCCGAAGAAGCAGAAGCACCAAGAATTCATGATACAACCATGAATGAAGAAGCTCAAGAAGAAGATCGAGAATTTGAAGAACCACAAAGACCTGTAGATCCACCTCTGGAGAAGAATCCTCATAAGAGGAAACCTGCTTGGGTATGAGAACTTATCCAAGGTGTGGAAAGATATGGGGCTCCAGAAGAGAATCACAGAGAAAGAAAGAGGACCAAATCCTGCTCCGGGTATGTAGCATTACTATGTGATTTCATTGATAAAGAACCTTTTAGTTATGAAGAAGCAGTAGAATGGAAAGAATGGAAGGATGCTATGATCGAAGAATACCAATCGATCATGAAGAATGATGTTTGGGATGTTGTCCCAAGACCAAAAGGGAAGTCAGTTGTAACTTCCAAATGGATCTACAAGATCAAACATGTTGCAGATGGTAGCATAGAAAAATATAAGGCAAGATTTGTGGCTCGGGGTCTCTCTCAGAAAGAAGGAATAGATTATGAAGAAACCTTTGCACTTGTAGCCAGATT